>JAHKKF010522005.1:0-16994 GCA_019740295.1 Labeo calbasu
GCTGCAGGGAGAGGAGAGGATGCACTCACTGGACCAGGAATTATATTCCCTTTTGCCTCCGGAGAGGGACTCGGAGGTTGACCAGTCTTTAACTGGAACTCGAGCTCTTTCAGACGAACGTCACGCCGTCTCAAGCTCAAGAGCTCCGATCTGTAGCAGCTGACTCTGACATTGTTGGCTACTGAGTTCCAGCTCTAATTCTTTCAAGCGGACCGCCAACATTTTGTCATCCGGTGAAGACGGGGAACGGGATCTATGCCAATGACTACGTCAGATATGAGTTCCTCCTCAGCAGCACCCAAACCTTAAGATAGTTCAAGGTGAGAAGCAATACCCGAAACCACACCCGCTTCCGGTAATATCCTTTGTTTTACGAGCTCCGTGTGCAACACCTCTTTAATCTTCCTCTTTAGTGCAGTACGAGGAACTACTATATCAAAGAAATCAGCAATTAATAATAAATCATCCTTACGGCACTTTTCAAATCGTTAATGTGTGGGCGCGATCGTAAATTTATCCAATTCAAATTTTGACGACATCACGTAACCTACTTTTCCTCCCACACGGAGTAAAAACCCCAGGCAAACAATAAGCTTAATAACGCTAAAATTACCTTGTTTTCCTGATGGAAAGGTGCGTAGTTTCATCTGAGAAACAAAAACAGGACGAGCCCCCAATTTAATGTTATGCCCCATCTAGGGTGAAGGCGCAACATGAAAGAGTGCGAGGACGCGGAGGAGTTTGAAAGCAAATGAACAATAGTTTAATGAAAAACAATGTTTTTTTTACACATAGAAGTGGGGGAATTGACTTCAGGAGCCGGCCAAAATAACAAACAGAAAGCAACTAATATTTTAACCCTCTAAATTCCCCATTTACAAAAGAAAAGAAAATACAATTACTTTCCTAACTCCCTGTACAAAACAATCAACAAAAGGTTTCAACAAAAATGGCATCGGTCTCCCTACCTCCCCAAGAATACTATATACAGTTACTTACAATCAGCAACCAAGTCCAAACAGGGGCAATCCAAAGTCAGAGTCAAACAGGCGGTAGTCAGAGGTACAAATAGTTGGCGAATGCACTAACAAACAACAATCTCTCACAGACACACAGAAGAACACACACAAAATCTCAGTCTTACTAACACAAACTTACTAACTAACAGAGCAATGAAAAGGAAACACAGCAAATATGCACAAAACTGAAGCAGGAAGTGATGATGAGATCTTTATAGGCAGCAGAGAGTCAGCTGACCAGGCAGGGCGTGGCACAAGTTAGAGGACAGGAACCAATCAGACGTCATCCTGCACGGAAACACACATACAACACTTCCCAAAAACAGAACACAGACAAATAAAACATAAGGGACGTAACAATATGTATATATGTGTGTATATATATGATAAACTAATCCAGTTGCGTAAGATCACATTAAAATACCAGTTTATACTTCAGAGACTTAACTTCAGTGCTTTATGGTGGGGTAAGTTAAAGTGCTGGCTCAACTTACCCCACAGCATTTGGCTCATTTTGCCCCATAGCTGGCATTTTGGGGGGGAAAAACTAGTTAGCTTACCAATACAGGCTAATATTTAGCTAAATGATTTGCATGGTTTTTTGTGTTGCTAAATCACCTATATCAGGGGTGCTCAACCCTGGTCCTGGAGATTGACCTTCCTGCAGAGTTCAGCTCCAACCCTGGCCAAACACACCTGAACCAGCTAATTAAGATCTGAAGGAGCACTTGATAATTACAGACAGGTGTGTTTGATTAGGGTTGGAACTAAACTCTGCAGGAAAGTCGATCTCCAGGAACAGGGTTGGGCACCCCTGACCTATATGCATCATAAATATTTTTAGACCTGGATAAATTTTCTTTGATGTAACAGCCATTACATAGGTTATGCTAAAATTGTACTTTGACAAGCCAAAAACAGTTTTTGAAGTAAATGGGTTCCTTCCACTGGTCCCAAGTGTTTCTCCTTTTCACAGTCTGGCAGAAATTATGTGTAATTACAAAATACATGATCACATGACAGTAAAATTGTACAGTTGCGAAGATACAGGAGGTGGGTCAACTTACCCACTGGCTCAACTTATACCTTATCCCTACATAGCAAGCTAGTTTTGGAACAATTGTGTCATTGTGCCAGTAGTTGTTTTATAGACAAAGATACAGTGAAAACAAAGGTAATCATTTATCTTTCACAGGTAAATGTTATTGTTGAAATGTTTTTGTTAGAAACCATACATAGAAATGTGATAGACGACAGTGAACTGATATGAATGTATAATGATGTAAAAACGAACACCATCTTGGATGAAAAAGCTTCTTGGAAGAGGTGCACTTGTTAGGTTGCAATAGCCTCACAACACAGCGTGCATTAGCATTGCTGCTTTCCATACCATACATTGTTGTATAGCTCCATTGTCTCTTAGGTATGATTTAGCAAATCTCTTCTCTCAAAATTGTAAGCCATATAATAGAAAGGTGACATGAATCATTTGAAGATGCACTTAGAAAATGTTATGGTGCTTGGGTGACTAACAGCCTCCTTGCAGCAATATTGCTCCTCTAAGGAATTTGTGGTAGCGTTAGCATCTGGTCAGGGAAGTATTACAATTGTTCATCTTGTGACTCCTCAGCTGGCAAGGCACAGGAATAATACCCGGAATGATACCTATTTATTCTTAAGGCCAGTGCTAAATTTATTCTTGTAGATAAGAGGAGAGATGCTAAATGCACCTGGCATTGAATAATGAAGAATCTAAATGGCATAGTTCTTCGTCTCTTAGCTTTCTGTTTAGTTTCAGAAATAGGTTTGTGTATGTGATTGGGATTTTATTATACTTTAATGAAGAGAAAATTGCATTAACTCAATAGTATATTTTACATATTAGATTGGAAAATGAAATAATGCAGAGAATTTGAGCAGGTAGAAGTTTAAGTATCACATATCACTGTTGTCTGTTTAACTCAATAATAGATGCCTGTGTGACTTTAATCTCATTGAGTTAAGATTGTATAATGCCATAAAATTCCTTACTAGCTGACACTTTTAAAGAAAAAAGTGATGCAGACTAAACGAGTGAATGGGTGAAAGTCTGAATGAAAGAGGATGGTAGGATGGCTAATTGCGTGTGGCCAAGCTAACAACAATGACACAGCTCTCAAAATAAGACAAGCGGTGCAAACCAAGGCTTTTATCAGGCCACAGAGTTTTATTTTTCTGCTATTGACAATAGGATGTGGATGCAGCCTGAATTAATTTCCTCTCAGGACATTAAGCAAATTTTCTCTTATTTCACCGTGGCTCTTTGGTATTCACAGATTAAGCACACCCACATGCGCGGCAGACTGACACTGCCCGTTTCTAATTAGAGATCCCGCATTTCCACTGGGACATAAACAACAGCACATTAGAAAGCAGGGCAATTACCAATAATTTCAACATGTCTGATTCAGGCATGAAAGCATGAGGCTGTCTGTACATTGATAATTTAGTACAGACAGCTTGAACTCTGCCTCAGTTCAAGACAAACACTGACATGATATGGCTGATAGCTTGTTCTGCTGTTACACAATAGCTACATCCTCTCTGTCTCCCTCTCATTCACTCTTACCAACATTACAAGAAAAACACACACTGCCGGGATGATAACAGGCAATAAATTGCTACCAGAATCCTCATACACTACAAAAAAGTCTGTTAATATGATGGATTTTTTTTTCATGTTGATTTTCACAAATGTTTTCTCATATTTTCAGTTATGCATTGTGTTGTGTTTAAGTGTGAAATTAATAGTTCACCCAAAAATAAAAATTTGTTGAAAATGTATGTGTCACACCCCTGTGGACTGTTTTGTTGGTTTTTCCCTCCTGTGTCCTTATTTGGTCTTCCTGTTCCGTTTCTTGTTATGTCGTCACTTGATAATCACTTACACCTGTCTGTGTCTCATTAGTGTTCCTTTATTAGTTTGATTCAGTTCCTTTTCCATTGTCCGTTCTTAATGTCATTTATGTATGGTTTCGTCGTGTTGGCATGTGTTTTCCCCCACTGTTCCTGTTCGTTCCTGTTCCTTTGTTTGGATTATTATAATAAAGTACATGTTCCTGATTTCCTCGTCCCTACTCCTCCTTTCCGCACACAACGCCTGACAGAAGAACGGACCTTAACCAAAGATGTTCTGGGCTGAGGATTTCCTACTGAACATCCAGCAGGCGGATCAGCAGTTGGAGCAGTATGTGGAGGAATTTTTGAGCGTATTACGTCTGGTGAGTTGGAGCGACTCGATGATTAACACGTGTTTTCAGATGGGGCTAAAAGACGACCAGTTGTTTTGTTCCGTGACTTCTGACGATTGCTGCAGACCCATAGCGGAATTTATTAACTATGTCCTTGCTCTCAGTAACTCCAATTTCTATGTCGATGTGGAGGATTCTAATCTTCCCCCCATCCAAAAACACGCGGATGCTCCAGCTCACCACCAGCCAGCATCCTCCACCTGCTGCTCCGATAGGCTCACTCCCTCCGTTCCTCCCTCCGTTCCTCCCTTGCTTTCTCCAGTCCTCCAGAGCTCCTCCCTCATCCTCAGCCCAGAACCCGTGGCCCGCTCACGGACTCCGGCCGCAGCTCCATGCTCAAGTTGGCTCATATCGGCCGGCCACCACTCTGCGCTCAAGTCAGCCTGCCACCACCCCGCGCTCCAGGCCGCCGGCCTCTCATGTGGCAATCCACATTTGCCATAAAGACATTATGGACCAAGCGATCCCCATAGGATTGGTTTCCCCTGAACTCTCTCCTTTGTCTCCGCTGGTCCCGTCCAGCCCTCCCACGTCTCCGCTGGTCCCGTCCAGTCCTCCAGAGCCAGACCGCCGTCCTGACAATACCCTAATTTCCCCCAAGAAAATTTGGGGGGCGGGGGCTACCCTTATGAACTGTGTGCTCCGCTATGGCCGCCTGGACTGTGTACTCGGCCATGGCTCCCCGAGCTCCCTGATCCACCATGGCTGCCTGGACTGTGTACTTGGCCATGGCTCCTCGAGCTCCCTGACCCGCTATGGCATCCCGGACTGTATGCTCCGCCGTGGCTCCCCAAGCTCCCTGACCCGCCATGGCTCCCTGAACTCCCCGATCCGCCCTGGAGGCGTACCTCCTCTCCCTCCTGTGTCTGCCCTGCACGAGCCTCCAGGGCACCCACCCCCCCTCCCCGGTCTATTTGTTATGGCGCAAGACGCGCCTTACGGGAGGGGGGGAGTAATGTCACACCCTTGTGGACTGTTTTGTTGGTTTTTCCCTCCTGTGTCCTTATTTGGTCTTCCTGTTCCGTTTCTTATGTCATCACTTGTTAATCACTTACACCTGTCTGTGTCTCATTAGTGTTCCTTTATAAGTTTGATTCAGTTCCTTAATTAATTGGTTAAGTGAATGAATCAAGGACTCGTGCCACAAAAAAATAACTCTTGTCACCATCTGGATCAATGATGCAATCATAGAAAGAGTCTCTGAACAAATCAGTGAACAACTCTGAACCAATTTTTGTGCATGGATTCAAAATATTCAAGTCACTGAGATGAATATAATAACAGCTGGTATTGAGTGGTGCTTTAGAAATTAAAGCAGAGCCATACAGTTCTGTTCCTGAGGGCAATAACCAGTAGAGTTCCAAAATTAAACACCAGCTAATCAAGGTGATCAGAATTACTTGATTATTACAGCTGGTGTGCTTGATTAGGATTTCAACTAATCTCCGTGAGCCAGGCCTTTTTCTTTCATTTTACATTATGATTTAATTAATTATAGCTTTTCATCATCAAATCCCCTGCAGTTTCTTCATGAATCCCGATTTGGGAAATCCTGACATAGTAAAGTTTAAATGCAGCTTATGTTGTTGATAATGCAAGACTGAAATATATTTTTGAAATATACTTTTATATCTGTTTATCATTGCATTTTTATAACAATATGGTACAAAGGCTTTTTTTTCTTCTTCTTCTAAAAGTAATCAGTGATTGCCTAGGCTATGGCAACAAACAACTGGGGTATGGCGGAGGGGGCTATGGTATGGCGACTGACATACTCTGCCATACGGAAATGCCGCCCCTGCATCTACCCAGAACAATGTGTATATGTCTATATACATAAGCAATAGCACACTCGTAGTCTTATGATATCTCTCTATATCAGCATGGCTGTGATTTGGCCGTAGGTATCACTGACATGCTGGTATAGAGCGATATCACACAGCAATCACACAGATACTGTGTTTATACAGCAACAAAAAAAACTAATTCATTTAAAATTAAATATACTAGGTGTATATTCCTAACAACTAACCTATTTAACTTGAGCTAACTTGTGTAACATTTATTGCAACTTGGAATTTCTCAGTTGTATTTACTTGAACAGTAGTCTGGTTTACATGTTAAAACCATGCAAACCGATTGCCTCAAAAAGGCCAAGTAAGTGTTACTCCAATAAAAGTGATTGAATTGTGCAGCTAGCAATGGCACACATGCACATGCTAACATAATCAACGGAGAGACTACCACTGCATCAATAACTGTTACTGCTTTTTAAAAATAAAGCAGTACTTTACGCACTAGAGAAATAAATGTGCAGCCATCTTTAGAATTTTGTCTTTGAATTTTTGTTTATGCAGTAGCTCTGAGTCTGTAGATTTCTATAGCATCACTGTTGAAGAGTAATTGGCTGATGAAGGGGATTTACTTACTGGAGAGTTAATGAACTTCATCATGAACACTGCAATGAAGCGGATGTCATAACAATGTCATAACAGCACGTGAAAGGAGTAGTATGTCCGAAAACAATGAGTCGCTGAAACTGGGCGTGGCTACATAATGTATATATAGTCTTAATATTTCTGGACCCATCTAGACCTAACCACAAGCTCTACTCTTTAGCATAATGGTAACCTCCCAAGAAATGCAGACATAGCAGCAATGCTTTTAAAACCTAACAACAGAACATTAAACACTAACAGATTTCTTCTTATATTAATCTTGTGCAAAAACACAGAAAATAACACTCATTTCAACATTTATTTCTAGAGTTTGATGCAAATCATGCTGGGAACTAAAAACCAGATTGACAAAACTGTATTCATCTATTTATCTGGTTTGCTATAACAAAGGCATAACATGCAAATAGTATTTTTTTTTTTTACAATTAAAATCAACAAATTGTTGTACCTCAAGTAAAGTTAACTAGAAGTTTTAGTTAGGACATTTGTTAGGTTTAAAACATCTCTTTGCTCACATCCTTACTTTCTTCCTCTTTGTCCCATAGTTTTATTAATGAGCTGGCCTTTCCTGACATTAGTGGCGCAATTTGTCAGGATGACGTTCATGCTGCAACAAATCAAACTGATAATTTGCTTGATCTTTGGTTGCTATATATTTCTCTCTTCCCTACTTAACAGAAGTGAATAACAAGTATGTTTTTTTTTTTTTTTTACAATATGCTAACGGGGATTCCTCAGATTTTTATTCATATAATATATATACGGTTTGCTTTTACATTCATTTGGCTATTACGCAATGGGCTTTTAGAGGGCTTTCCTGTGGTCTGAGAAAGGACATGCAGAGGCTGTAGTTCTTTTCATGTCACAGTATTCAAGCTTTAGCCGATTGTTCTCAGCCCTTAAGTGTCACCCACGTTGAGGCTCATTGATCAAGTCCAACAATTTCATTTAGGTCTTATTGCTTTTGTGCTCTGAGATATAGCCGCCTGACATTTAGAGCACTATTGAGTGAACGGGTCATCTCTGTAGTTGTCGGAATCACAGAGCAAGTGACTCATGTGACATACTGTATATAAGATTGTCTCTCTGACACACACAGTCGTGTTCCACTTAGGTGAAGATCTGAAAAGAAACACTCATCTGATTTGACAAGACCAAAAGGAGAAAACTTACATGAGGCTATAGCATGCCATTGGGGTATCAGTGTAGTGACTTGTAAAACAAATTTACAGGAAGATATCTTTACAGCATGATACTGTTGAATTCTGCTTAACTTGTTAGTCTTTACTATCTGAGCCAAAAATAAGATTTGAAAAGTTAATTATGAGTCACTATGTCTATATCTATAAGTCAGTATAACACAACAATTATGATCATCTTTTCTTCCCTATTGGGACATATTTACCAGTGAAAAGGCTTCTCAAACAAGAAAAAAAACATAGGACATAACTTGATTTTGTCAGTTTGAAATTGACTAAATCACTGGATAGATGTTGTTTTACTAATTTCTGGGATCATTTATGTGAGTGACAGGTTGCTGGAGGGGAGGGATTGAAACTCATCTGCCTATTGGACAATCTTATTGAATGTCAATATTTTAGGAGTTCTACACACAATTTTCAATCAAAACATTTTTTTATGAAGCAAATTCATTAAGTGAATATAGTCCCCGACAGTACAGAAAATAACAAACCACTTTGTGTTCACTTGTTCACTGCCTATATTGTTGCGTCATATATAATAAAAAAAATTGCATGACTTGACCAAAATGGGTACACACACACATTGACCTCTCTCTCTCCTTCGGCTTGCTCCCTTTATCAGGGGTCGCCACAGCGGAGTGATCCACACAGCCAATTTGGCACAAGTTTTATGCCGGATGTCCTTCCTTCCGCAACCCAGCCCTGAGAGTGCCCTAACTTGTGCATCCCTAGTGCTGCAATTTAGATTGTCTAATTCACCTATACTGCATGTCTTTGGATTGTTGGGGAAACCGGAGCAGATCTTGAGCAAGCTTTTAACCAGTATATTCTTTCACATGTATTGAGGTCTCAAAATTCTAGCCTCTAGATCAAAATTTACTGCTGGTGGTGGATCCTTCAGCACCCAAACTCTGGTCCTAGCTCCGTTCGGGAGGCAGACACATGCTGTCAGTTTAAATCTAGATACCTAAATCTAGAACCTAGCATACACATCAGCAAACTATAACATTTCTGTATTTCAAATCTGTTAAGGGATCAATAGCCTGCTTAAATTAGGTCAGCCAGAACCGGAAACACTTCCCATAACAACCAATGTACTTATATTAGTCTCTCTGTTTCATTCTTATTCTGAGGTTCCCGTAGTCAGCTGGATTCAGTCCATCAGATGGTTGACTTGCAATTAGAGATGACCACAACAACCCTGAATGTCAGCAGAAACCATGACAACTAGATGAGCCCTAGAGACATTACCCTGTTAAGACCTCAACAACACAACAGCTAGTGGAGAACTGGCCCCATGACTGAGCCTGGTTTCTTCCAAGGTTTTTTCCTCCATTTCTGTTACAGATGGAGTATAGGTTCCTTGCTGTTGTTGCCTCTGGGTTGTTTAGTTGGGCACACTTAGTATTCAATAGACCTTAGACAGGATAGCACTATATTTTTTGTTATTTATTAATTTTTGACATTGATTAAGACAAGGATGTGAGGGATAGAAGCACAGTTTGTACTGTGATTGTACTTTGTATTGATTGTACTATTATTTAACAACATACTGACTGTTCACCTCCCAAAACATAAAAAAGACTTTCAATAAAACAATACTCCATAGAACATTTTGAATTTTGAAAATTACATGAGATCTAGATCTAGGATCTAGTATCCCTCACAGCCTCATTTTCATCCACTTGAAAATTCAGTATGGCGTCTAACCTGGTTAAGGTTTACTGGATTGAGATCAAGGATTTTGCTCGACAACAGTATAACATTCACCTTTCCACATTTCCACTCCAGTGTTTTTTTTTTTGTTTGTTTGTTTGTTTTTTGACCTCTGCTCTTTACTTCTTTATAGATGTTCTATTGCATGTGAGTTGAGTCAATAGTGTGGTGTGAAGTGGGTCATCGGTTCATTTATTTTTGCTCATAAAGACCATCATAATAGGCATTTCACCTTTACATTTCACCCAAGTGGGAATGATAATGATCGCTGGAGCTCTAAATCATATTTTTATGCTGGGTGGCTGTCTACAGATGGCCTATTTTGTGACAGCATACAAGATGGTTTACTTTTCTAATTCAGAAATGAGGCATGAAAGCCCATGTTAATGGGGACCAAGGTGTGAGAATCTGGAAACGAGTTATGTGTGATCATTACACTTGATATATGGGGCAGAAGGATGTCATTAGAGATGTCAGCAGAGTGCAAACAATCTGCACAAACAGCAGTCATTCTAAAATAATGATGGGTGTAATGAGTCTATTTGGCTGGTACACATAGTCATGACGGGGAATTCTTGTCATAGGAGGCTCATTATATATAAGCTATGTAAATCTTTTCTTTGGTCCATTCTCAATGATTTATTTAAAGCCTGTACGAGAGGGAAGAGTGTTCCACTGGGGACAACATTACAAATAATTTTTCAAGCACTATGTATGTTATTATCAACTGGCTGGTAAATGTCCATTAGGAAACACAGTTTTCTAAGGGCCATTAGAAAATGTGAATGATTTTTTCCTCAAGGATGAACTAGAGTTCATAGAGAGAATTTCTATAACACTACGGATGTACCTAGCATACATCTACTACTGCAGCTATTTACTGTGTCATATAAAACCCTGTCATGGCAGTTCCGTTTTTTTAAGGGACATTTATGAGGGGGGAAATTTGTGCTTGGCAAAGATCTCTTGTGAAGGTTTACTGAAGCAGGTCTGTTTGCTTGGGAGGAGAGTGGCAGGCAAGATTAGATATGAATTACTAATATGATTGCTAATTACACTTTTGCAACCAAGACACTGTGAAGTTTCACTCATAGCCTTATTTGCATATCACAGATAATGTATAATTAAATCAAATGAAAGCTCAAGACCAACTGAATCATTATTTTTAATTGTAGTTCTGTTTACTATTCTTCCACCTCACTACATCTTCAGTGGGCTGTGGGTGCAGGGTGAAGGCAGCCCTTACTGTTAGCCTGGATTCTGGTATTGCCCACCTCTCCTGAGCGTCATAACTCAGCCAGCTGTCGTCTTGCCGATGAATGTAATTTAAAGAAAAGCTTGCATGTACTGAACGGAGCTTAATGATGCGGGACAGTGACCCATTCCTGGAAATGTCTTTCTCAGCTTACGTAAAAGAGAACTTCTTGTTTACGGAAATACACCAAACCATGACTGATATTTTATACTGGAAAATGTAATCAACCACTACTAAATTGAAAGACACTTGTTTTACTGCTACTAGACAGTAAACCTTGACCTGTGTGAAAATGACCTAGATCAAGCAATCCTAATTGTAAATCACTAGTTTATTGATGAATAATAGTAATAAAATATGCAGTATAAGGAACTTGTCACTGTTTCTGGATATGAATAGGGATATTTATTATGTTTAGCTATGCTGAAAAAAATTAGGTGCAGAAACAATTATTACTCAGAAATTGCTAGCAAATGTAACAACTAATTACAAATAAATGACAAGCAATACGATATTAGAATTATTTATTGGAAAGAAAGAAAGATAGAAAGAAAGAAAGAAAGAAAGAAAGAAAGAAATAAAAGACGCACCAGAAACCCAGGAAGGAAGAGACGTAATGAAAACAACAACGTTTCATTGGTGGAGCAACGCTAGTAGGCGGGCCCGTCGGTTACGTTTACTAAGAGCAATCTGTGATTGGATATTTGTTTAAATGCCTTTGGTCTGATTGGTCTGCAGTTTGTCACTTTTGACCAATCTTTGTCAAGCGGAACTATTTGAAAATCGTGGCGTGCGCATCATAATGAATATATAGCTGGTGTTGTGACTCGCTGGTGTTTAAACAGTGCATGAGAAAGGTGAGTTAGGCTTCTGCTTTAAATAAACACGTATATTATTTATCTTTACTATCGATTTCAAATTTAAGTTGAGATTAATGTTAGTTGTGTGCGAATATATATATATATATATATATAAAAAAGAAGAGTATTTTTTAATTTTGCTAATTATTTACATCTATAAACCAGACTCGGTATAATTAAATGATCAACTCATTAATTAAATCAATTAAATGTTTTAAGCTGTTCAATGTTCTCTCCAGGTAAAATGTTGGGACACATTGATCCATCTGAGCTTCAGTGCACCGTGGCAGTGGAGCACTTGAATCCTGCAGGTCAAGCCATCAAACGGCAGCTCATCCGCAAAGCCACTGTCACATTAGGGCGTAATGAGTTTCAAGAGATGGTCCTGCGCGTTCACGATGGCAAAGCTCCTCAAAACTTCATGCTGCGCGAATTCCAGCTCTTTACGCGCTTTGCAAAGGACGGTAAATGTACTGTTAAATTTATCCCGGAGAACACGCAGGTTTTGGTATCTGATTGTCCTCCGGATCGTTTGAAGATGTTTCTGAAGACGCTCAGCATCAAACATCAGGCATCCCAAGGCATCAAACCTATGAGTGATAGGGATAAGCTACGAGCTGGCCTTCCTAGAGCCTTTGAAACCCTAAGTCCACTCCAGCTTAAAGATGTGCAGAAAGCAAACGAGCTGAGAAGTAAAGTGAATGCACCAGTCCAACCCAAAGGTCCTTCGGAGAGAACTGTCAATAAGATCTTGGGTGAAAGGAAGCAAGTAAAAAGACCCAGACCTGATTGTGACGTTAGTCCGGTATGTTCATCCATTTGTACATATCTTATGTCCATGAGTTCATGACATTTTTGTTTTGATAAACTAGAAGATCAGTTAAAAAAAAAAAAAAAAAAAAACTATTTTTTTTTTGGAAATTATTTCATTTTCATAATCAAAATCATATTTCCGTTGTTTAATTCTGACGATCAACTTTTTCGTTAAGATTATTACCTCCTTCCACTTACTGTTTGCTTAAAAGAGAGGGGATAGGAACTTCACAATGACAATGTGAATGTTCTTGTCATGTATTTAGCAGACTTAATGAACTAAGTCAATAAATCAACGGACTGCAGATAAAAATTACCCACTGGCTTGCTCTGGTACATTGCATTAAATGGAAAAATTTGTTTAATATTGGGCATGGTCCCTTCCAATTAATTATTTGTCTGTTTTAGGTTAAAGCTCTTCACCCCAGTAAGAAGCCTGTATTGGTTCTGCCTGTTGCACAAAAGCTCAGCAAAGAACAAACTGCAGTTCTCAATGCAGTCTTAAGTGGCAAGAATGTGTTTTTCACAGGCAGTGCAGGTAATTTTTTTTTTTTTTTTTTCTTTTTTTTTTTTTTAATTTATTTATTTATTTTTAAACAGTTTATTTATTCATAGTCGCATGATTGTTTTATAAAGCTCTTATTTCATGCCATTTTAAACACAACTGTTAATGGGTTTATTTTAGGTACAGGAAAGTCCTTCTTGCTCAAAAGGATTATAGGCTCTCTG
Source organism: Labeo calbasu (assembly GCA_019740295.1). NCBI lineage: Eukaryota > Metazoa > Chordata > Actinopteri > Cypriniformes > Cyprinidae > Labeo > Labeo calbasu. Next base: position 13,344 of record JAHKKF010522005.1, read on the forward strand.
CCTCCAAAAAGCACGTATGCAACAGCGAGCACTGGTGTTGCGGCTTGTCACATAGGAGGGACCACGCTGCACAGTTTTGCAGGTTTAGAAACATTTACATGTCTGACCATCTATTATAGTGCACTAATTTCCTCAGTTCTCTTGATGCATTTCTTTGACCATTCATACAGTCTGAAATGGGTTGCGCTGTTGTGTAGGAGTTATTTTTGTTTTCCTTGTTATCAGGTATTGGTTCTGGCTCTGCTCGTCTTGAACAATGTATTGAGCTTGCTCAGCGTCCTGGGGTGCTGCAGCACTGGACATCTTGCAAACAACTTGTTATTGATGAGATTTCAATGGTGGAAGCAGAGTTCTTTGACAAACTGGAAGCTGTAGCCAGGTGAACCACACACTGTTCATGATACTGGTTTATTCCAGTGTGCTTAATTTTCCACATGAGTAAAATTTAATTGAACATCAATTTAATGTGGTGATAAAGGTTGTTGTTGTTGTTAACAGTTTAGTAATTTCATTTAATGTGATTAGTTGCATCTGATTTTGTCACTCTGGAGTTTCTCCTAATAAACACCAGATGGCAAATGAATATTTGAACTGGTGATTTGGATCAGATCTTGAATAACAATTAAATTCAAACCATTTTATCAACAATCCTCAAAAAACCCAGTCTAGGGCATGTTTGGAAAAGCTCACCCATTCTAAAAGAGAGTAACAAGACCGTATTATGCCAAAGTTCCATTATTAGACAAGTGTCGTCTGTATATTATGTTTTTAGGTCCATCAGAAGATCCACTGAGCCATTTGGAGGGATTCAACTGATAGTGTGTGGAGACTTTCTTCAACTTCCACCTGTGACAAAAGGAAAGGACAAGGCAAACTTTTGTTTTCAGGTACTACTCTCCTCATTTAAGGCCCATTCATGGCAAAAATTATAACTATATTAGTTCCCACACCTACAAAAGATAATGTTCTGTTTATGTAAGCATGCGTTGCAGTTACGTTATGGCTGCCACTTCAAATGCTGACACTCTTCAGTTGTCAGTGTTTTTGTTTATCAGCTTTTCTTTCTGAATTTGATGATATTCTTCTATTGTCATTGTTATACTTCGCTTTTCTTATAGAATTATAATTATAGGTTATTAACCTCATTGTGAACAAACCAAAAAGCATCATTGCTTGTCCACTTTAGCCTTGATATGACTTCGTTTTAAAGAATAGTTTGAATTAAAAAAAAAAGTTACTTTTTTCTAAAAATAAGACTTTGCTTCATGTTTAAAACACAAGTTAACATCTTTAATAATTCCTGAAAGATTTGTCTCTACATTGAAGTCCTTTCTACCAAAACTTTGACACTTCAAAAAGGTCATAAAGAAATCATAAAAGTAATCTACATGTATCAAGTGTTTTAATCCAAATATTCTGAAGAGAATGGATCACTTTGAGCAGATTTAATTTAGGTTTATATTCTCATAAACATCACATACATGGAGACTCGTATGTATTTCTTTTAGGATGTTTTTTTTAATGAACTTTCTAAAGCATCAAGCATGTCTCTTGGGCTTTAATTTAAAATCTGTTGTGTTCTGAAGATGTTTTATGGGTTTGAAATGTGATCAACAATTTGTAATGTAAAATTTGATAAAATGTTGGTTTTGGTCATTTCTTTGTTTATAATTGCATTTTTGAGTATCTACTGTCTGTGTTTCTAAGAATAAGATAAAAGTCAGTTTTTGCCTGTAGTCGAGAAGTTGGCGGAAGTGTATCCATATGAACATGGAGCTGACGGAGGTGCGCAGACAAACAGACAAGGCCTTCATCTCTCTCCTCCAGGCTGTAAGAGTGGGCAGGTACTGAGTTCTCACCACATCCACAGTTCAGTGCAGTGAGTCACTGGCTCTGAGTGTTATTGGGATAGAGTCCCTATGGTTTAGGGTCAGGTTGTTTTTGTTGTGTGTGTGTGTGTGTGTGTGTGTGTGTGTGTGTGTGTGTGTGTGTGTTGTTTTTTTTTTTTTTTTTTTTTTTTTCTCTTCTCTCCTCTCTCTCCAACCTAAGGTGGTTCTTGCAGGATTGATTTGAATGTTTATAGGTTGTTTATAGGAATTTTGAAAGTTCATCTTGTTATANTTTTTTTTTTTTTTTTTTTTTTTTTTTTTTTTTTTTTTTCTTCTCTCCTCTCTCTCCAACCTAAGGTGGTTCTTGCAGGATTGATTTGAATGTTTATAGGTTGTTTATAGGAATTTTGAAAGTTCATCTTGTTATATGTGAAAGTGTCAGTTGTCTCCGCTTATCATCTTGATAGATCTCATAATAAAAGTGATTCTCCATCCTGCAGAGTGACAGAGGAAGTTACTGCACAGCTACTGAGAAGTGCCAATCACCGCATCGAGAGGGATGGTATCCTAGCAACCAGGCTGTGCACACACAAGGATGATGTGGAGATCACTAATGAGAATAAACTCAAACAGTTACCAGGTTAGTCATACTGAAATATCATTTCAAACTGGAGATGTGACGTGGCTTGGTTTTCTGGTTGCATCAGGTGATAGTTTTTCTGGTACTACTGCCAGTGCTGTGAATTGAATGGTATTGAGTGAAATCCCGAAAATGGAAATAATAATTAGAAATCTACCTAAGCGACAACAAACCACTAGAGACCACCTATGACAATGTTTAGAAGTACATTTATTTTGTTTTTTTTAAATGTATCTCCACAAACCATAAGATGTCAAACTAGATCTAAATTACATGTCACATTTCTAAGTCTCTTAAGTATATCCTTTGCAGGGACCATGCGAGTGTTTGAGGCTGTGGATAGTGACCCTATGCTGTTTCAGACCATTGACGCACAAAGTCCAGTGAGTCGGCTGTTACAGCTGAAAGTGGGAGCTCAGGTAGGTGTTCCCCCACACCCCCACTGGCAAAGATTTGCTCGATATTTAAAGTCATTTAACATTGATCGTGTCAAATGTTGCAAGAACCTCTCTTCTTTCTTCAGGTCATGCTCACTAAAAACCTGGATGTCCAGAGGGGTCTAGTGAATGGAGCCAGAGGAGTAGTGGTTGACTTTCAGCCAGGCAATCAAGGTACAACTGACTGCGAAACTGTGATGCACACTTACCTAACACATCCTATTTGCAGTCTCTGTCACTTTGGCCCTGTTTACACTTGGTATTAAGATGCGTTTTGGTCGATCGGGTCGCAAGTAGACAGAGTCAAGTCACCTTTATTTATATACCGCCTAGGAAATGCGTCTCTGGGGCTCATCTAGTCGATGTGGTCTCCGCTGACATTCAGGGCTGTAGAGGTTCCACCGTCTGGGCTGGGTACGGACTGGATCCGGGGGACTGCAGTGACCATCTGATCTGGATACGGACTGGATCTGGTGGTTAAGGTGACCTCGGAATAAGAAAGAAACAAACTAATATTAGCGTAGATGCCATTCTTCTGACGATGCACTGAGTACATTGGGTGTTATGGGAAGTGTTCCCGGTTCCAGTTGACCTAATTAATGCAGCCTAACAATCCTTTAACGGATTTGAATTTTAGGAATATGTTGATGTGTTATGTGTAAGCAAGGTTAAAGAGATGGGTCTTTAATCTAGATTTAAACTGACAGAGTGTGTCTGCATCCCGAACAGTGTTGGGTAGATTGTT
>JAHKKF010522007.1:0-29420 GCA_019740295.1 Labeo calbasu
TAGATAGATAGATAGATAGATAGATAGATAGATAGATAGATAGATAGATAGAACGACAGATAGATAGATGATAGATAGATAGAAAATTATAGAAAACTTATTTAATCAAACAATAAATAAATAAAAAACCTACCAATATATATATATATATATATATATATATATATACATATACACACACACACAGGTAGCTTTTTTAAATAATTAAATTAATATTCTTTTATTAGATTTTTTTAAACATGAAAAAATCTTACTGATTCCAAACTTTTGATCAATTTTATAAGATTTGTAATTAATTAATTAATTAATTTATTTAATTTATTTAAACGCATCTTTGGTGAGCAGAAGAGACATTCATAAACTTTTTTTAACATTTATGTATTTATTTATTTTTTGAATTATTTATTTATTTAAATGCAGCTTCGGTGATCAGAAAAGATATTCAAAAAGATTAAAAAGCCTTGCTGATCCCAAACTTTAGATCGGCCGTAAAAGATTTTTTATTATTTTTTTAAACTTTTTTTTAATAATTAATATTTTTATTATTATTTATTTTTTTATTTTTTTATTTTTCTATTAAATAAATCCATCTTTAGTGATCAGAAGAGACATTCACAAACTTCAAAAAATCTTACTTATCCCAAAACGTGGATCAGTAAGATGGTAAGATTTTTTATATTTTTATTTATTTATTTTTAATTTTGTTTTAATTTAATAAATGCAGCTCATTTATTAATTTGATTAATAGATAGATTTTGTCTTTACATACTAAACCTTTTTTTTTTTACAGTGCAGATATGGATAAACATATAGAGGTGGCCAGCCTATTATAGCCCTGTAAGGGTCCTTCTGAAAGACAGAGGTGACCTTGCAGCGCCTGGTGACATTCTGCATCTTAATTAATGCAGAAGATCTTAGCTGAGTCAAACAGGCCCGCTGGGTCCCAGCATGAGGGGGGAAAACAGCGATATGTGTGCACGGGAGAGAGAGAGAGAGAAAGCGTGAGCGAGAAAGCTGATTGATTTGGTTTAGGAAAGGAAAAGAAAGCTGATTTCACTACGAAAATGAAGTAGTGATGTGGAAATGTCCAGAATCAATCTCTATTATCAACCACTGCTTGAGCAATTAGCCCACATAAAACAAGCTGATGAATCGCTTTGCTCTGCCATAGGAGAGAAAGCGGGTGGTAATTGAGATGAACCGCTACGCTCATTACACAACCCACAAAGATATTATTCAGCAATCATTCAAAGAATTTATCAAAACAATATCCAGCACAAAATGGCATGAAATATCTTTCTCGGATTTAAAAAGCAACAAGAATCCAAGAAATTCAATTGATTCGGGGGTTCACAAATCAAACTTGTACAAGATTTCATTTTAATTTTATCGCCAAATGATGAGCTTCAATGCTAATGATTAAAAATTCTTATAAAAAAATTAAATAACTTGTCACAGTCTTTGCTGCATGAATGCAATTTAGTAATTTGCCTCAACTTGTATGACTGTATGAATCAACAATTCAAAGAATTGAACTGAATTAAAAGAATTCCATATATTCCCAATGGATAAAATCAAGTCCAACCCTGCATTTGTTCTCATTCAGTTTTCAGTTTCAGTCACAAATATGTCACAATATGTAGGTAAAATGGATTGTGGTAATTCACATTGACTTTAAATGGTCAAAGGTCAGCACTGGCATATCCCACAGCAATCTGATACACAAGGATCTCCAGAGGAGCGCAAGAGACACTGCTGTGCATTTCGGGCTCAGAATTGATCTTAGACTAAGGCTACAGCCAGTACTAGTACAAACTAAACCAGTGGGAAAAGAAAGAGGGAGTCGAAAAGATGCATAGACCCACAACAGGGGTCCAGAACAAGCCACAGGCATTGCATGAAGTTCTAGCAATCAAGAAAGTTGGAGGTCTTCAACTTGCCAGTGGTCTTAAAGCACTAGAGAGAGTTTCTTCTTTCTTTTTCACCTCCCCTTCGTCTCCCTCCCTCTCTCTTTGTCTGCCGCATCCAAACCACAGGAACATTCCAGAGCAAAGTTCACCCTCAGAGGAGATCGATTTCTACCTGAGGCGTTCGCTGAAAGTGACGTGGATCCGCTTGATATGAATGTCTGCAACACTTTGGAAAACGCAGGATCTCCGGTGGTGTGATGTGACTCTCCCTCTCTTTTGTATTTCATGCTCTTTTCAAAGTGCTTGAACAGCAGGTTTCTCTCTTTCTCTCCAACATTCTGCTTCACTAGCACTCTACCTCTCATTTCCAAAGGCTACGATTCAGAAGATTCCAGAATGGAAGCTTAAACCCGCACTGGAATATGCTGAACGACCGCTGTGGAAAAATAAATCAATTCTAGCCATTGTTAAACTTAAATTATGAGAAAGCTCAAATACGTGGGTACTATGTCGAATAAGAGGACAGGTAATTCACAAGCGGCGCTGCGTAAATCCTTCTGGCCGTCCTCGGAGACTTAATGTGACTATGAATAGAATTCAATCTGAAGCAAACTGATCCAGGAACGCTGTGTGAGTTGGAAATGTATGATGGCCTGAGCTAGGCTCTTGGGAAAAGAGACCTGAGGTTAGCCTCGAGATTAGCATTGCGCTAGCCTCAGGGGCAATTCCCTCATAATGCCTCCCTAAATTAAGGAATTTCGAACATGGCATTTCTCAAACTCACAGTTTCGACGGTGGGAAGGCAATTCGGAGGCGTTCTTCAGGAATTTATGGCACGCGTGGGTGTGAGGAAAGGGAGTTAGCAATAATCGTCGCGCTTATCCCTCAATCTCACACCGCGTTTCTTTCCTCCAGCCCTGTTTATGTTTCGCATTCCACATACAGTATGTCTTATTGATTAAACCGCTTCTCAATTTCATCGCAAATGAGTCCTCAAACCACTCGCTACCCGAATTCAATTTCGCAGACAACTGCGGAGAGTAACCCTAATGGATTCTTTTCCAAATAGGTTTCGGCCTGTTTTAAAGCGCTTGTTTAATATTTCAGCGACCCCCGTGCTTTCTGTTTTCTGTATTGATTTATTTCAGCGTTCCCATACACCCCTCTAAAGCGGGGGAGACAATATATTACGGAATTTAATACCTCTCAAGGACCTCATTCCATTTTTGAAATGACCAAGAAACACTTTCATTTCCCCGGACTTGTGGATTCATCACAGGCCGGCGCTCCACATGGGAGATTTCGGAGATAGTATCCGAGAGCCAAGAAAGAACCGAGCAAGAGAGACCTGTAAACAGGATATGATGTCATTTATCTTCTACACTGCTCACGTAAACACAAACAAACCACTACAGGGTGTCACAACTATCTCTTTTCCTTTTAAGGAGCTTGGTTGAAACATCCTGTCGCGTTCAGTCTGTTTTGAGGATGATTACGAATTTGGCTCAAGCTTCCTGTAGGATGGGAGTTGCGTTAAAAACGAATGCCCCAGAGACTGATCTGAGATCTGCTCCGCAGGTGCTGAAAATGAAGCCTGAAGGCCAGCAATCACCCAGAACAGGACTGTCCTTCCTGCTTCCTGCTCTCAGTTCAACGCAACACCTGTCAAACTCATTAAGCCTGAACGAGAGCCAGGAAACACCATCGGGTATCTGCTCAGAGTAAAATCCCCACACGGATAACAAGCTACATATCGTATCTCGGTTGCGGAATGTCCACGTCGGTTTGCTGAGGAATGCATTAATTTGTAGGAATTCCGTTCTAATCTTTTCACACAAACTCCAATGCAGTCGGCATAATGGCATCTTGTTCTCGTGGCTGCGAACGGTGAAGTTAAGAGTTTAATCCGTTTGTCCATTTGGGTGATTACATTCATTAGGAAAAACTGAGAGCTGCTAATTACATTAGCCAGATTCAGTGTGAAATTGCATTAGGGGCTTTTCAGTGGCCTGTGAGTGAATACATCGCCATACTAACGCACACACGCACATGCATTCATACATATGCAAACGCTGCAAAGAACGTAATGTAATTTCAGCAGTTCATTGCAGACTCTACACGTGACCTGAAGCTCATATCTTACACTGTGTCTACACTGGAAGCAGCGAAGCATGAGAAGAACGGAAACTGCAGTGTAGGCCAATAAAATGTAAGCTTCAGACTAGATGAGATTTCTTTGTTTACTACTTTCTTTTCTATGGAAATATAATAGCACAAAATTTTAATGTATGATTTTTTTAAATTATTTATTATTTTGTTTACATAATGACAAACAAACAAAATTATTTAAAATTAATAAAACTAAATAAAACCAGTGCCGTCAGTCCATTAAAAATGAACTGATTAATAACATTTTTTTCTAAAATTCAATCCTAACATTAAAGTTTTTAAATATACTTTTATATTGCAATTTATGTAGAAACAACAAAAAAACATTAAAAAACAAACAATCCATGCATTAAGAGCTGGGGGTTGAAAACTTTTGAACTTTTTGATTTTTCTTATTTTTTCATTTAGTACTGCCCTTCAGAGGCTGCAGAAGATAGTTATGTTTCCCAGAAGACAAAATAAGTTACATTGACCCTGATCTTTAAATTTCTAACGTTTTCACCCCCTGGCTCTTAATCCATCGTGTTTCCTTCTGGAGCATCGGTGAGAGTTTAAACCTTATGTAATGGTTGCATATGAGTCCCTCAGTTGTCCTAAGTGTGAAAAGATGGATCTCAGAATCACAGAGTCATTGTTGGAAAGCGTTCAAATACACAAAAATGCTGGAAAACCAAATAATTTGTGGGACCTGAAGGATTTTTCTGAAGAACAGCAGGTGGTTGAACTGTTCAGGACAAACAAGGGACTCATGAACAACCATCACTAAACAAAAAAACACAGCTGTTGATCATTCAGGTAACAATACAGTATTACGAATCAAAGGGATGTAAACTTTTGAACCAGGCCATTTTTATAAATTAATTATCCTCTCTTGTGGACTATGTAAACATCTTTTATGTGAAATATCTTATTCAGGTCAGTACTAAATAAACAGTAACTTGCATTTTGTTTGATCCCTCTTATTTTAGCAAAATAATTAATATTTTTAATGATTCTGAAAAGGGGATGTAAACTTTTGGCCTCAGCTGTATGCTAGGGTGGCCACAACAGTTTAAAATCATGGGAAAAAAATATGGATTTGGCAACCCTACATCCAACACAAGCATCCAAAGTGATTTAAATACATATTGATAGCGACTCCCTGATGCGTGAAAATTATATTCAATATTACAATGTTTGCGGTAGCGGGATTAAGAAAACTTTAATACAAAAACGTACAATGAATGGCGACTGCAGAAAGCAAAAGCTGAATCCCAGACATTTTGGGAAATTTAGAAATCCCGGCCGGACGCATGTCCAAAAAGAGGACATGTCTGGGGACAAGAGGACGTATGGTCACTCTACCGTATTCTGGCTTTGATGCAGTGTTCACAAGTTATGCATAAATTAAACCTGCAGTCCGTAAGTTTGACCTCTTTGTCGCCATCTCAGTTTGAAACATGCAACTGCAGTTATTTGTGGAATTACTTTCTTTACCTGGGTTGTGCATCAGCCCGGCTCCTAGCATGGATAAATCTAATGTTTTGAGGTGTATGTGTGGCCGTCAGGCAACGCACCAGTGTGGACATTCACTTCGTAATTACAGATATGCTACTAAATTTTGGAAGTATGTCCAAAATAAGACGTCTCACTGGAAAATGTCATCTGAACAAGTAACATGTTTTTGTTCTGAAAAACTGAAAAAAAAAAAAAGTTTTATACAATAAATCGCGCTACCAATGGTGATTAAATCTAAACTAGTGGTGTCAAATGATTAATCGCATCCAAAATAAAAGTTTTTGTTCACATAATATATGTGTGTGAACTGTGCATATTTATTATGTATATATAAAGACACAAACATACAATATATATTTATATGTATATATTAATATTCATGTAATTTATATTACATATAAATATATTTAATATATAAACATACATATACTTTGTTCTCACATTGTTAATGTTAACATCATCAACATTGCATGACTACATTTCTGTACAGTCTACTCTCTAATTGTTTTACGATTCTAATATGGCAAGTTTAATTATTCCATCTGCTGTATCCACACACGCGATGTAGCCAATTAGCCGAGACCCTTTCTTTATGTATACAGATATTACGTAATGACGCAAAAGCATACAGTGGCAAACTCTGAAACGGACACAAACTACTCAGATCAGAAAAGATTATTACAAGCTTACCGGTGTGAATCAGGCTAAAGTAAGGAGATTTTAATACTGATTGGTTATGTAATACGGGGTCATTTTTAATCAAAAACAAGTTACAGAATGCAGCTTTAATTTCAAATTCATATATGTATGATATCTCAAAATTAAATTATTTTATTTCAGATGGAATGGAAAACAAATAAATTAAATTAAATAAATTAAAAGTACCACATCAACTTTGTAATATGCCCCAAAAAAACAAGAAGAAATTACCTGATCTACATAACAAAAAAGGAGAAGAAAAAAAAAACATTCAATGGCATATGTAGTTCCAAGTAGGAATAGTTTTGATTATTATAGATGTTCACAGTGCTATATTATAGACAATAACATAACAGTACTCAGTCTAGCCTATATCAATCAGTCACACATACTATATCACTCTCACATACTCAAGCAAGAACACATACATGCGAGTGGCACTACATATATCAGACTGTATCGGCCAAGCATTAATCGGTCTTGGAAGTGCACGCGATGGCAACAGATGCTGAAATGAGCAAGACTGCAAAATGGATCTTCTGGGTTGTGCTCAGTGGTGCATTACAGAGGGCAAAAGTCTTTAAGCCTCTGCCCAACAACTCTCTAAAGCTGTTAAAAGACCATGAGCTCTGAGCAGGAAAAACATCAGTTTGGCCAGGGAACGCCAGCCATTCACAGTGTTAAACAAACCTGGCTAAAGCTCAGACTTCTGGAAGTTGAGTTAGTTTTATTCCAACTGCAAAAAAAGAGAAGGGCTTAATCGGAATATAACAAATCTTGAAATATTTTACACATAACAACCATTGGTAGCTATTCAGAGCACTGTCATCATCTCGCCGTTTTGCCAAAACGCATTTCAGCTTTTTAAATGTGTGTATCGCGCTGTCATCTCCCCATGCAGTTCCATTCGACTGCTAGGCTGGAATAATTTAATACCTTTAGACTGCATGACCACATCTGAGCTACAAGGAGAGAGAAAGAGTGTGTGCACATGTGCATTTGATTGCATGCGCCGTTATGTACCAGTGAAGAAATTGTGTGCGCTACAAATGACAGGCATTTACTGAATAGAGCTCACAAAACAAGGCACTGGGTACTAAAAGAAGAAGCCAGGAACAGGAAAAAGGTTAGACAGAACAGGAGAGTATGCCTGAATGGGTTTGAAATCTCTTTGAAATTGCTGGCAATCATTTCAATTAGGTGCACTCAGACATTTTTTCCCTTCATTAAAATATTTTTTACATGCGAGTACTTCCGAGAAATGATGTTTAAAATGATGCACACTCACCTGACACATGAACAATCTAGTCATATCAGTGGCTTAATAAAAGCTGTTGTACTTTACATGGAGGCAGCCATTCTGAGATCACTTGACAAGCCAAATGCTATTAATTCATCTACCTTGTTCTTTAAAGCGGAAGTAAGCCTGTGGGTCAGACTTACGTTTCATTAGCCGCTATACACTGTAAAACAATTTGCTGAGTCAACTTAAAATAATTTGTTACCTGGCTGCTTTAAAATTTTAGGTTCAGTCAACTCCAAAAAAGTTTATTCAACTTGAAATCTTAAGTTATACTTAAGATATTTGGCTTAAATAATTTTAAAGCAGCTGGGTTACTTACTCAGTTACTTAAGTTTAACAAACACTAATATCTAAGTTGTTACTTAGTACAACTTAACATTTCAAGTTAACTAAACTTATTTGAGTTGACTGAACTTAAAATGTTAAGGCAGCAGAGTAACAAATTATTTTAAGCTGACTCAACAAATTGTGTTTTTTGTTTTTTACAGTGCAGGGAAATAAAGAGAAGAATAACAACATGCAGTAAACGATAAAACTGTTTGCACTACAAACCAGTGTGATCATAATTAAGATCAAGCAGTGAAATGAGCTGTTTTGTACAGCTAAAAATAGCTTGACGCGGATGAGTCCGGAAGCCAGACTCATACAATTTACAAATGGCTGCACCCACTCTCACAGGAAGAAAAAGGTGGATAGACAAAACAACTGTCAAATTTACAAAGAGAGTATTTAATTGTTTATTTTTCAATTATTTTAATTATATTTAATTATATTAATTCAAATAAACGGATTAAAATGACTAATAAATACATTAATTGTTTTACTAATAATTTTATTATTTAAATAAATTAACTAATTACTAATAATTGAGTACTGCATGTCTGTACTGTTCTGACTGCAATGGTCAGAAGTTGTTTAAATGCATAAAGTTTGCATTAATAAGTGCATCATATTTTTAACTAAAATCACTTTAGATAGATGAGAGAACACATAAATGTAAAAATCTATAAAATACATATACAAAACTGTGGTGGAACTGCTTTACAACATGTCAAAATGAATACTACTCACTTTATTTACCCTCTTTAAGAAATTAAATCATTTAATAATTCATTCAGTTAAATAAATGAATCATCACTAAATGTAAACAGTCAGTTTACAATGGTATTGGCAACTAAAAACAGCTCAGCTAGTGCCAAGGTGTAAGAGTTTAGCTAGTTAGCGTAGCGCAGTTAGTGCTAGTACATGTCTTAACTACAAATCTACAAATATTTTTCTTTATTGACTGTCATTCAGCTGTGAATTCTAACTAATTGTTTAAAAAAATAAATGTAGAATTCAAAGTGTAACATAGACTGTGAAATCAGTTTACGTTTTTCCCTGTCTGCTTTTCAGCAGTTCCCACTGACTTCAGTTAAAGGGATAGTTCACCCAAAAATGACAAATCTGTCATTAATTACTCACCGTCATGTCGTTCCAAACCCGTAAGACCATCGTTCATCTTCGGAACACAAATTAAGATATTTTTGATGAAATTTGAGAGCGTGCACAGACAGCAATGCAACTGACACATTCAAGGTCCAACAAGGTAGTAAAGACATTGTTAAAATAGTCCATGTGACATCAGTGGTTCAACCTGAATTTTATAAAGCGAATACGACGAGAATACTTGCATAAAGAAAACAAAAATACTGACTTTATTCAACAATTTATTCTCTTCTGTGCCAGTTTTCGACATGGTTTAGTATGCAAGAGTAAAATGAAGACAAACGAAGGTCTTACAGGTTTGGAACAACATGAGGGTGAGTAATTACTGACAGAATTTTCATTTTTGTGTGAACTATCCCTTTAAATGTTATCCATACAACGAAGTCAACGGGAAACGAAACCGTTTGGTATACTAACATTCTTGCAGAACAAAGAAAGTCATACTGGATTTGAATGACATGAGGGTGAGTACAAGACAACTGTTTTAGGTGGACTGTCCCTTTAAGTAATTACTTAGAAGTTACTATTTGTAATAATGATAACAGTGATAATCAATATTCCGAAATGTGTTAACAAATGCTAACATAGGTAAAAGCAGAAATGCTAAGACCTTGCATCTCACAATCTATAGACCCTTCCCTCTTTCTCCATCTCACACAAGCACACACACATATACTCAGCTGCACAGGGGAAACCTGATCTCAAGATCAATAGTGGTGGGAGAAAAATCAATAAGATCCAATGAGGGAAAAGGAAAAGAAACACCACAATAATGCTGCATTTAGAAAATTGGAGACTCATTACAAATAGAGCTACATTAAAGATAAATAGCGATAGAAACAAACCGACAATGAAATGCTAATGAATTCCATATAAATCCATATTGCGAAGACTAGAGGAATATAGAAAGATCATCACATGATTTATGCTCGACATCAGCGCTTGCGTCTCCATTATGCAGTACATTTAGCTTTATGAATACGAGGAAGGTCATATATTAATTCATCCCCTGCATATTATTCCCATTTGCCATATCACTTTTCTGCGTCTAGACTGCTTTTCCTGTGTAATGTGGCCGAGGTCGGTTTGCGTGTGGATGGCGATGATGGTTTGTATTCCCTCAAGCGCCTCTCACATATGCCTGAAATTCACATCTGAGACTCGCTCTCCTATTACAGCCCAAGACAGACAGGTCAGCGGTCAAAGACAGGCGGCTTGACATGAGAATAAGACGCAGACATGCATTTACAGACTGTGCAAACACAAAACAACATGAGTTTGTCTCATGCAGAACTCTGCAATCATACGCATGAGCGAACTGCGACAACAAAAACATACATATGCTTAAAACGACATGTTTAAATATGCACAAGCGCACCGATCAATCAAGTTTGGCTGCCGTGGTGGCTGTTGACAAATATAGGAGGGGTTGAATGTGCATATGGACCAAGAATGTCTGTTTTTTTGTCTAATATTTTTGTTGTAAGTGGTAATAAAAGGTTACTGGAGTACATATGTGACCCTGGACCACAAAACCAGTCATAAGGGTCAGTTTTTGGAAATTGAGATTCATTCCTCATCTGAAAGCTGAATAAATAAGCAAAATTAACTAATTATTCTTTACTTAATATCCTAATTATTTTTGGTATAAAAGAAAAATCATTTTGACCCATACATTGTATTTTTGGCTACTGCTATAAATATATACGTGCTACTTAAGACTGGTTTTGTGGTCCAGTCTAGGGCTGTCACTAACAATTATTTTGGTAACCGAGTAATCTGTTGATAATTCTGACGATTAATCGAGTAATCGGATAATTATAATGAATAGACCTAAGTGAACAATAGCCTTTAAAATGACTTAAAATACATAATAGCAACAAGGCAATAATAATCAGTTCAAATAAAGTGTCAAAAGCAAGTAATTATATACTGTTAAAATACATAATGTATTATAAACAATAGAGCTAATGTACATTACACTTTATATCAAATGACTGCAGAGGGCGCCAACAGCCTACACTTCACTGCGCAATCTAATCTGTTAATATTGACTTGAAATATCAACTTAATCTTTATTATTTAGCCATTTCTTTATGATAGAAAAGCTACAGCCACTGTAATTTCTTGAATATGTGGACATCAAAACGTGTAAACTCAGAGTGAGGGTTTAAATGTTTTATTTTGAAATTGCGATGAACACACTTAGCATATTGATAAAGATAAGTATGTATTCTCCTGTGTTTGTGTAGGTTATAAATCATTAACCTTACAAATCTGATGAAGTGGCACACGATGTGCTCCCAGATGAACGTTATAATAAACCCAAACTCACAACAACATGCAGAGATGCAGTTTGAGACGCTCCACACATGTAACTGATAACAGTTTGAGTAGCAGCATTTACTGTGAAGGAAGCTGCTGTGAGGTGCATGTACGTAACTTACAGGCATGTAAATAATTAAAGCGCATATTAAACCTGCATCAAATATAGATTTATTTAACTGAATCGCAGCATTTGTGTATTCTTAATAGCATTATGCTTAATTGTGATTTTTAAACGGGTTTAACGTGTGGAATGCGCCACTTCCGGAATTTTGCCGATTACTGGACATGGGCAAAATGCAATCGAGGATTTTTTTAAAATCGAGTACTCGAACAGAATCGAGAAATCATTGCAGCCCTAGTCCAATCTCACATATTACAAGAAAGTACCATTTAAATTTTTCTGTTTCAATGCACATGTGAGATTTCTGGGTGAAAATCGTGTCAAAGTAAATCCTACACCAAATTTCTTTCCATTTAGGACAGTACATTGAAAAAAAAAATTTGTAGAAGAAATTTTCACTCAGAAATTGCTAGTAAATTTCACAATTATCATTTTCGTAGAAGTAGAAATGTAAAAAATGTTGTTAGAAAAACTATTTTTCTGTAAACGTACTTCAATAATCTTTATTTAAAAGTTCAAAAAATGCACAGTTCCTGCAGGTTGTTTCTGAAATCCACGGGTTGAAGCGAACCCAATACCATGATATTTAGCCACTGGAATGTGAATTTTGCAAGGGGAACTCCAACACAAAATTTGTATTTTTCCCCCCAGAACGTGATTTTTACCGGAGACCCCCCTCTGAAATGCAATTGGGCTTGTTTGGGCTAGATTTGAATAGCAATTGGGCGGGTTTTATAGTTAAAACCTGGCAACCCTGGGCGGGGCTGTCACTGGGGATCAAGCCAGAACCCGCCCCCCTCACCTGTCAATCAACACACACATCCACAGATCCGCCTCCTTAGAGGAACAAAACCCCAAAAATCACATCCATCAGAATTTATAATAGCAGAGTGACTGGCATCTTCTTGGTTCAGTGTGCACCGTCTGTTCCTTCATGACAGCGTTTTTGTTTTGTCAATTATTTAACAAAATAAAATCTGAGACTCAGGGTCGGTCTGAGTTCAAGTTAGCGTCCATTATAAGACATTTTATTACGACAGGCTTTGTGGTAAACCCAAGGACAAAAATCAAACTCTAAGCGCTCTGTTCCTCTTAAAAAGGACTATTCAGTCTCGGTGAAAAGAGCTGGAGTTCTTTCAGATATACTGTGCATTAAATATACTGGAGGCAATAGGACTTTGCTCTGTATGATCTTATGAAGAGATTAATAATCTTAAAGATTGTTTAAACGTCTTTTCTGTGCACACAACCCTCTTTATGACTAAGCATCGAGTTGTTTGGCAAGCTAAGTCGAGCATCAAAGCCTAAATTGGACTCTAAATATAGATTTGAGTAAACTGGATGAACATGGAAATGATGATTCATCTCAATTGCTAATCTTTGATGAGTAACAATCTGGTAAATAAAACAATCGCTCATTATAAACACAACAATGGTCGTGACTCAGCCACTTAGCACAGTAAACACAAAGGAATCACTTAATCAAATAATGTACAATAATGTACGCAACTCACACATTATGAACTAATGTGGATTAGTATGTATGTATGTATGCTTGTATTAATTTACATTTAATTAACAGATAAAATGCAATAAATGTTTTTAAGAATCATTATATATGTTTATAGTATACTGATAAAAGGAAGAACCATTTGGGAAGCTGTTCCTAATTATGGCTCACTATTACAAATACAGACAAAGTTGTGCTGCACTCTACTGGTCAACTGCATTAAACACACTTGACTTGAGTAATGCAGAAACCAATCTCTTACACATTACTACAGTAATGTTCATAGATTTTTGGGTTTAACATTTGTGACCCTGGACCACAAAACCAGTCTTAACCCTTTACCTAAGTTTACTTCACCATAAAACAAATAAATCCTAATCTAATCATGACAAACTATTGTTGGAAAGGTCTAAGACTCCTAAATAGATATTTTACCATATTTTTGTGATAGAAATTATGTAGGAAAAGTAATAGATTAATATACGTCAAGAGTGCAACTTAAAAAATCTACATCATAACACGAGTTCTGACCTTTGTCACAAAAGACTTTCTTCGTTGCCTTTTTCTCTATCACGCAATAGAAATCATAAGAAATTATATATCAGTTCAAAACTTAAAATCTCAAAATTCATCCTTTGAAAGGCATTTTAAAAACAGACATTGCATTACCAAGGAAAATGTACATCAAAATCATACTACAAAATGTTTTCATTCATGAATTATAAAAATCGAAGTCTGGATAGTGCATTTTTATGTCTGTTTTAAAAGATGGGATTGACAGTTAAAGGGTTAAGTAGCACAAGTTTATTTGTAGCAATTGCCAAAAATACATATGGGTCAAAATTATCGCTTTTTCTCTTATGCCAAAAATCATTGGGATATTAAGATATTTTGTAAATTTCCTACCATAAATATATCAAAACTTAATTTTTGATTAGTAACATGCATTGCTAAAAACTTCATTTGGACAACTTCAAAGGTGATTTTCTCAATATTTAGATTTTTTTGTACCCTCAGATTCCAAATTTTCTAATAGTTGTATCTCGGCCAAATATTATCCTATCATAACAAACCAAACATCAGTGGAAAGCTTATTTATTCAACTTTCAGAAGACCCTTATGACTGATTTTGTGGTTCAGGGTCACATTTATACACAGCATATGTAGTAGTTTTGTCCGTACTCTTATATATATATATATATATATAAATAAATAAAATTATTCGCTTCATAATGTGTGAATTGCATCATTCATAGTAATTCATACATTATTTCCATTGTATTTAGTATACTAAGTGTATACATATATATAGCTGTGTGATATTTACATATATTTACATATATATATATATATTCATTCGCTTATTTATTCAAAGCAAATGACAAAATAGCTGATTTACTGAAATAGATAGTGGGTCTGAATGGGTTAACCTTCCACAAAGGAAGAGAATAATGGAATAAAGAAACTGGCATGACACCCCAGACACACTTCTAGCTGTGTGAATATGTTGCCATCTGATGGCCATGTTGGCAAACTGCTTTTTTCCCCCTCCAATGGTTCTTTAGGGCATTGTGTTGGAAGCAGCCTACATAATGAAGGCTGAATGTGAAATTAATTAATCTCTAGGGAATTCCTCTGAGCATCTGTCTGCATAAAGAAGAATATCTTGCGCACGGATATTTTGTATGAGCAGCAATAAAATTAACAGCACTTTGTTTAAGGGCAAAATGTTGTCAATTGTTATTAACTAGTGTATATGTCATTTTTTGTTTTAATAATTACCGGCATACTTAGAACATTGCATTACTTCACTGTATTTGTAAATTATTTTTTAATTTAACCATTTAACATTTTAAAGAATGACTTTCCTTTATTAAGTGCATTATTAGGCTTATAATTTCTAGTTTGAGAGGCTCTGCGCCCTCATGTGTCCATCTTGTGGTACGACTACAAACACCCAAATCTTCACCCACAGATATTTTTATCACTTGGCCACAAGAGAGCGCCATCCTTTCATAATCAATTCTTCACAGACGATCTCTAGCTTTGTAACTCTAATAAGGTTAAACTCTGGCATTTCTAAGAACCGTATATTGAACAAAAACAACAATGGCAGAAACAAAAGCTCAGCGTCCCACCTCTGTGTGCTGTATTTTAATAGCCTGCAAGCCTTGTCATCGACCAGCGCTATCCAGACTCAATCTCCCACTGGGTCGAAGTGCACCAGGCTGTCTGGGGGTTAATACCTGCTCCCCTGGCCCGACTCCGTCTGTCTGCCCGCCACAGCGGGACCGGGCAACGAGCTCCCCGAAATGTCACGCAGCCACCGGCTGCTTTGATGCGCAGCTATCTGAGGCGAACTCCGACCCTGACATTTTCTTTCATGTGCTGAGGTATAGTTTTGGGTCTTTTAAATGCAAAGCGACGGTGCGGTGGGTGAATCTCTCTGAGAGAGAAGCGAGTCCCTATCTCTCGCGTTTCTCTGTAATTTGAGTGGTAAATGCTTTCGCACGTAGGGGAGCAAGACCGTAGCTTTTTAAACCTTTTTAAAGAATAACATTTAGAAGTTGCTGTGAGACCCCTCATGTAATTATAACAGTGAATTTATCGAAGCACCCCTGAGAATCCCTCTCTGCGGTCTACCTGTCTGTCACACGGTGGGATATACAGTATGATATTACCGGGAATCTGTAATGCTGACGCTAAATCATGACTAAATCATATGTTGAATTAAACAGTGTCTTAATGTTTAATATTAACTCTAAACCCCAATGCGAATGGAGAATTGGAGCTTTCACAAAAGCTGTCTCTTCAGCTTTTCCAAAGCTGTCTCCTCAGATTGTCTCATACTTTATACACAAAAGGAATATGCATGAAATCCACTGCAATCCCTGAATACATTTAAAATGATGAAATGTTAATTGCCCAGTTGACCTTATCCTACAGTGTGCATGTCAGTTTCATACAATCAAGTAAATATTTATATTTAAAAGCGGAAACTCAGCACAATGTGCTACTAAATTTCATCTGCTTAAATGTCAAACATGGGCATAACTTTGTTTTAAAAAGCCATGGGGTTTGAGAGGGAGTTGTGATGTCACAAAATGGCAAAGGCTTAGCTCATATATTAATTGGGTTTGTTTGTTTCTTTTTCCTTTACATTTTTGTTAATGTATTTTAAAGCAGTGAGGTTTTTTTTTGCAATAAAAAAATGGCTAAAAAAGATTTTAAACGATTTATTTAGGTTTTTTTAATCATTTATTTATTTTACTGTTTTGATACACTAAAAAATGCTGGGTTAAATACAATAAATATGGACAAACCCAGCGACTGGGTTGTTTTTACCAAGCGGTTGGGTTAAAAAATTGTACAATTAAGAGGGATTGATTATGATAATTGATTCAAAAGAGAGACATGTCAAATATTAAAAACCCCAGGTTTCAAATTTAAAACATAAATAAATAAACACTACTACTACTACTAGTAGTACATTTGATTAGATTTATGGTGTTAACTGTTCCACATCATCAGTCTGAGAAAATGGTCCAGTAGTGATCATTGTGAACATTTCATCACTACTGCCCCCTTGTGGTCAAAAGGGAGATGACTGCAAGGGTGCTTTCAGAAAGAGGAAAAAACAGATAATGTGGATAAGAAATAACTTGCAACGTCAAATGAGTTCTCGAGATAATTTTGACCACGTTTTTACTCAGTAACCTCAGATTTATTTCTGCTCCTCAAACACTTTCATTACCAGTGGTGACCACTTTCCAGTGTGTTCCCAAATAGATCATGACAACAGCACCTTCATTTTGAGTCGCTGAAGAACTCACTATGACATTTACTGAACTGTCATGTGTCACACCAAACATACAGCACATGACCTCAGCAAATGAAGAAGAAACAAAAGTCTTGTGCATCTGTTCCTTACCCCCACACCGTTTCATCTCGCCATCATGAGTTATTCACTCAAATCAATAGATGCTGACCTTTTATAAAGAGAGTGTCTCAAAAGCCAGCTCCCCACAGCCAGCTTGAATCCAAATGCAACCTGTGCTCAAAAACCGCCTGTCAGGGTGTGCTTAACACTGCAGACGTCCTACTGGGTTGAGTGTCGATGTGTCTTAGATGTAGAAGCCAGAGTTTTATAAGTTTACTTAGGCACACTGAAGCTAGTCGACTGTGCCACTGTGATCTCACCGCTTCAAAACCGAACAAAGCCTCAAACCTAGTCTCATCACTGAAGAGCAATGCTAGTCCACCTCAGGGCCTGTTTTTGTGACAAATGAAAGGTCCTGTCAGGTCGACAAATCTCTTTTTTATTGAAGCCAGACCATATACCATTTGGCAAAGTGGCTAAGGCTAAAGCTATCCAAAACTACAAAACCCA
Organism: Labeo calbasu; assembly: GCA_019740295.1. NCBI lineage: Eukaryota > Metazoa > Chordata > Actinopteri > Cypriniformes > Cyprinidae > Labeo > Labeo calbasu. The sequence goes on from JAHKKF010522007.1 coordinate 17,416, forward strand.
ATTACACCATTTTGCATTTTTCAGAAGTGCTAATGAATAAGCTGCTGTGCTTATTGAAGTCCATTTAATGGGGCGGATTCAGTTATCAAGTAGCTAAGTGCCTTGGTAAATATCCAATCACAGTTTGCTAGTTATGCTAAATACCTGACTACACACTATCCATCAATGTCTGAAAATTTCATTTTGCACCTCACTGAATCACTTTAGATTCAATCTGTGAATCTAAAAATCTCTATGATAGATGATATACTGTAGAAAACGTGACCTTTCTTTTCCAAATGTATTCAGGAGTTAAAGGATTAGTTTTCTCAAGAATTAAAATTTCCTGATAATTTTCTCCATGTCATCCAGGATGTTCATGTCTTTCATTCTTTACAATCTTAAAAATAAATGTGCTTTAAAAGCCATTTTTGGTTTCACAAAGAACCATTTAGTCAAAGGTTCTTTAAAGAACCATCCATTTTATATCTTTTTATAACCTGAAGAACCTTCTTTCGCCACAAAGAACCTTTTGTGAAACAGAAAGGTTTTTCAGATGTTAAAGGTTCTTTATGGAACCATTTAGACAGAAAACGTTCTTCGTGAAGCACCTTTATTTTTAAGAGTGTAGTTGAAAAGAAAATAAGGTTTTTGAAGAAAACATTCCAGGATTTTTCTCCATATAGTGGACTTCAATCGCGATCAGTGGGTTGAAGGTCCAAATTTGCAGTTTCAATGCAGCTTCAAAGGGCTCTACACAATCCCAGCTGAGGAATAAGGGTCTTATCTAGCGAAATGATCTGTCCTTTTCTAAAATAAATAAAAATGTATACATTTTTTAACCACAAATGCTCGTCTTGCACTAGCTCAACTTCACACATTATGTAATTTCATTGGAAAGGTCACGCGCAAAGTAGGTGGTAGTACCGACCCAGTGCTTACAAAGCGAACGTGCAAAGAAAGTGAAACGCCCTTTACAAAAAAAGGTAAAACAACAAAATTGGATGAGAAAATGAGATGGAGTTCTTAGAAAAAAAATTACTAATTCATTCCCTCATTTTACTTAATTGTATGCACGATTCACTAATTCATTCTCTCGGTTTACTAAATCGTGTGCACAATTTACTAATTTGTTCCCTCATTTTAATAAATCGTGCACCCAATTTGTTAATTCGTTCCCTCATTTGAATAAATCGTGTGCACGATTTACTAATTTGTTCCTTCATTTTAACAAATAGTGCACACAATTCACTAATTTGTTCCCTTACTTTAATAAATTGTGCGCACAATTTACTAATTCGTTCCCTCATTTCACTAAATTGTGTGCACAGTTTACTAAGTCGTTCCCTCATTTTACTTAATTGTGCGCATGATTCACTAATTCATTCTCTCGGTTTACTAAATTCGTTCCCTCATTTTGCTTAATGGTATGCACGATTCACTAATTCATTCTCTCGGTTTACTAAACCGTATGCACAATTTACTAATTCGTACCCTCATTTTAATAAATCGTGCACACAATTTACTAATTCGTTCCCTCATTTTAATAAATCGTGCACACAGTTTACTAATTTGTTCCCTCATTTTAATAAATCGTGCACACAATTTACTAATTCATTCCCTCATTTTAATAAATCGTGCACACAATTTACTAATTCATTCCCTCATTTTAATAAATCGTGCACACAATTTACTAAGTCATTCCCTCATTTCACTAAATTGTGTGCATGATTGACTAATTCGTTCCCTCATTTTAACAAATTGTGCGCACAATTCACTAATTGATTGTCTCAGTTTACTAAATCGATTTCCGCTTTATAGATCATACTCTACCTGTTTGTACCGAAATAAACAGGTGAAAAACTAACCGCGTGTTACCTTTCCAATGTGTTGAGACAGGCATCACAGGGCTAGTGCAAGACAAGCATTTGTGTTTAAAAAGTGTATGCATTTTTATAAAAAAAAACAAAAAACAAAAAAAACAACCGATCGTTACGCTAGACAAGACCCTTATTCCTCAGTGGGGATCGTGCAGAGCATGGTAAATGTGACCACACTTTCACCTTTTAAATTGCAAAGCTACTAGACACTAGAACTTTCAGGACTGTTCGAAACTACCTGAAAGTGAAAAAGTAGTGCATTAACCAGCATTGTATTAAATTTCACTGACTCGACTCACTTCATTATACACATTTGAGATTGTGCTGATTTGCGCTGGAGGATAATCGCATTAAATTAAGTGTGACTGAAAATGACCCAAAGAAAGCGAGTGGGACAGAGAAAGAGAGCTAGAGAGGCAGGAAGAGCGAGAAAGAATGAGTTCACCTAATACACTTTAAGAGTGGAATAATGATGAGCTTTGAGCCGTCGAATCTCATTACAGATGTGTGAGATGGAATCAGACCAGATCTTATCCCTCTATCTACACATGGGAAAGGGAGAGGAGAAGCACTTAGGTTCACACAGTCATCAGTGGTGACACACTCCTCTGCAATCGCACACACACCTGAAAACCTTCTTCCATTCAATGGCCTGCTGGGGTTGAAACCTTCAGGTCCGGTATTAGCACTGTAATTGGCCACAGCAGGGGGCTAATGTGGACTCTCAAAGGTACAGGACAATGAAGCGGTGAATGAGAATGACAGATTAGTCATCTGCAACAATGCTTCATTAGTAAATCCTAACCTGTTGTGATACCCAGAACCATAGAAACCCACAACACTTCTGCTCCATGAACAAGCATGGACAAATAAACACAGTCTTAGAAATAAATGTTTTTCGATGTGTCTGAACAGTGCTAACAACATTATAATGCTCATTTTTTCAAAAATTTCTGTTAACTTAAATACAGTGAAAAAATTTCTGATAGTTCTGGGAAACATCTAGTTGTAAAATGTTTTAAGAATGTTTTTCATTGGGCATACACACATACATACATTATAAGAACATTCTGTTTTCCTCATTATACAAACGTCCTAATGTTCTCCTTGGAAGCTATAGTGCCAACAAGTGTTTTCCTGTACAATAAGTGAGTGAGCACCACCAACAAAGAACAAATAACCCAGATATATTTTTTTGTTGTTGTTGTTGATGGGGGTGGTGTTCCTTTTTTTGTGGAACAAGCCTTTGTTCCCTCATTTTACTAAATCGTGCATTTACTAAATTTTATTCTCTTGGTTTACTAAATCGTGCACATGTTTTACTTATTCGTTCCCTCATTTTAATAAATTATGCACACGATTCACTAATTCTTTCTCAGTTTCATAAACTGTGCGAACGACTTACAAATTTTTCCCTCATTTTTATAAACTGTATGCACAATTTACTAATTCGCTCCCTCATTTCACTAAATTGTGCGCACGATTCACTAATACATTCCCTTATTTTAATAAATTGTGCACACAATTTACTAATTCGTTCCCTCATTTGAATAAATTGTGCGCACAATTTACTAATTCGTTCCCTCATTTCACTAAATTGTGCGTACGATTCACTAATACATTCTCTTGGTTCACTAAATCATGCACATGATTGACTAATTCATTCCCTCATTTTACTAAATTGTGCACACAATTTACTCATTCCTTCCCTCATTTTACTAAATCGTATGCATGATTTCCTAATTCGCTCCCTCATTTTTCTAAATTGTGCGCACGATTTACTAATTCTTTCTCTCGGTTTAATAAACTGTGCACGATTTACAAATTTTTCCCTCACTTCAATAAATTGTGCACATGATTTACTAATCCATTGTCCTGGTTTACTAAACCAGGCACACAATTTACTAATTCGTTCCCTCATTTCACTAAATTGTGTGCGCGATTCACTAATACATTCTTGGTTTACTAAATCGTGCACACGATTGATTAATTCATTCACTCATTTTAATAAATTGTGTGCACAATTTACTGATTTGTTCCTTCATTTCACTAAATCGTGCACACGTTTCAGTAATTAATTCTCTAGGTTTACTTAATCGTGCACATGATTTACTAATTTGTTCCCTCATTTTAATAAATTGTACGCACAATTTACTAATTAATTTCCTTGTTTTAAGTAAACTGTGTGTTCAATATAGTAATTTGTTCCCTCGTTTTACTACATTGTGGGCACAATTCACTAATTCATTCCCTCATTCATAGTGCAAACAATTTACTAATTTGTTCCCTTGGATTACTAAATCGTGCACGCAATTTATTAATTTGTTCCCTATATTTGACTAAATTTTGCGAACAAATTAGTAAATGGTTTGAGAAAATGTAAAGAAAATATACATTTTAAAGAGAAAACTTTGCTTTGGCAACTAACGGAAAATATTATTATTATTATCTAAAAATTGAAGGTAAGAAGAAATATTTTTAAAAACGAATTCAATTGCAAAGCTCATAAAATTAGTAAAACTAAAATGTAAAATATTTTAAACACTATAATATTATATAAATAATAATAAAATTACACTTCTGTACTACTTTAGCTTACTCTTTGGTTTTGCATGTATTTATTGTGTATCAATTCTGTCATTATTTACTTACCCTCATATCAATGAAAACATTCAAACCTGAGAACTATCAAAACATATTAGTTAGCTTTAAAAGACTTCAAAATATATTGCACGTCATATAGACCACTTTTATTATACCTTCAGTTGTTTTCTACTTTGAAGCTTGACAGGTCCACTAACCATTCACTTTCATTGTATGGAAAAGAGTGACATAAGGGCGAGTAAATTCAACAGAGGAAAAGAGAAAGTGACACATACTGTGAATGGTTTTCTCAAGATCCATGTACTTTAAAAAAGGTTTGACTATGTCATCAAGTCTTCTTGAAATATTTTAAGAGTGCTATCTAAATGCGTATGCTGTACGTGTCTCAGAATCACAATAGAACACAATATCCCAGGCCTTTACAGGTGAGCTATTGGACGGCATCATCCTCTGAAGCTCTCCCAGAGGTGATACAGCTGGACTAAGTTGGATCCGACCTTTTCCCCGAATCAAACTTTCATTTAATCCTCCCTGCCTTCTCGTTTCAATCCCTTCCACCCCACTTTCGTCGTCCTCTGGCAAAATGACTAGTCGAGATTCTCTTGCACGTTCCTCTCCTAACACTTGGCTACTCCGCTCTGCCGCTGCTATGGCAACGCGTGCTCCCTGTGCGAGTCAGAGCCGGGTCGCTCTCAGCCAGGGAAATCAGACTAATAAATAGCTTTATGCTAATGTCCAGGGCAGCAGGAGAGTGTAGCTGCCAATCCTAATACACTTATTAAATTTCGATCAGATGCTGGGACACAGAGGGCATCTCTGCCGGCCTCTGCCCGTACTGACGCCATCACCCCCACTTGAAGACTTTCTGCTTTGCTCCTCTCTCTTGAATTGTTGGTTGTGGATCTGGACGCCCTGAGCAGAATAGATTCAGCTCTGAATCAGGTACTCAAGCTCCCTCTGCCTTGTACCTGATTTGCACTCCAGCATTCTGGGTAATGTGTGCTATTGTCTCTCTCTCTCTTTCTCTCCAGCCCTGTCAGGATTTTCAGCACTGTAAGGATGCTGCAAAGCTAAAGGTTTTTCCCACAATCCTTTACGCTGATGGTCTTACAGGTTCTCTGCAGTATCACAGAGACTGAATACTAATCACACATTCTGCCAACACTAGCATCTTACTCCGGTGAACGCGCCCTTTCTTCAAACAATCAACTACAGACCATAATAGTGAAACTATAAAATGTTTATTTAAAGATTAAACAAAAAAAAGCAATTGTGACTTTCTCACAAGTTTCTCAGAGTTTATATCTTGCCATTCTGAGGGGGAAAAAACAAACAAACTCAGAATTGCAAGATGTAAACTTGCAATTGTGAGGAAAAAAAGTCACAATTACTTTTTTTTTATTTTTTGGTCAGTTGCAGAAACAAGCTTCCATATATCAAAACCTGACATTTTTTTTACTTTTAATTTTTACTTTTCCTAAAAAAAAAAAAAAAAAGAAGTGAAGCTTGCATATGCAAAGCCAGTTTCCACCACTGAATAAAAAAGGTAATTGTGACTTTCTTTTCTCACAATTGCAAGTTTTTAAATCACAATTCTGACTTTTTTTCTCAGAATTGCATGATATAAACTCAAAATTGCGAGTTGTAAAGTAAGAATAGCGGAATATAAACACAATTGTGAGAAATAAAGTCAGAATTGTGAGATAACTTTTCGCACATGCGAGTTTTGTATCTCGCAATTCAGACTTTTCTCAGAATTGCGAGTTATATCTTGCAATTCTGACGTTACAACATGCAATTATGAGTTTTTTTGTGTAATATAGGCTCACAAATCTGAGAAAAAAAGTCACAATTGCTACATATAAACTTGCAATTCTGAGAAAAAAAACAATTGTGAGATACAAATTTGCAGAATTGCAAGATATAAACTCAAATCTGAGAAAAAAGTCACATTTGCGAGATACAAAAACTAAAAATTCTGAGAATAAAGTCACAATTGCTAAATATAAACGTGCAATTCTGAGAAAAAGGTAAAAATAGTGAGATTTAAACCTGCAAGCTCTGAGAAAATAACACAATAGCGAGATATAAATTTGCAATTCTGAGGAAAAAAGTCAGAATTGCGAGATACAAACTCAAAATTCTGAAAATAAAGTCACAATTGCTAAATATGGACTCAGTTTTGAAAAAAGTCATGATTGTGAGATATAAACTTGCAATTGTGAGAAACAAGACCCAATTGTGTAATATAGACTCACAAATCTGAGAAAAAAAGTCACAATTTCTAAATATAAACTTGCAATTCTGAGAAAAAAACACAATTCCGAGATACAAATGTGCAATTCTGAGAAAAAGTCACAGTTGCGAGATATAAACTCTCAAATCTGAGAAAAAAGCCACATTTGTGAGGTTTAAACCTGCAAGCTCTGAGAAAATAACACAATTGCGAGACATAAATTTGCAATTCTGAGGAAAAAGTGAGAATTGCGCAAAATAAACTTGCGAAATAAATAAAAATAAAGTCACAATTGCGAGATATAAATTCGCATATCTTAGAAAAAAAGTCACAATTGCAAGATATAAACTCAAAATTCTGGAAATAAAGTCACAATTGCAAAATATAAACTCGCAATTCTGAGAAAAAAGTCAGAACTGTAGTTTTTTTGTAGTCGAGTCTTTTCTCGTAATTGTGACTTCTCAGAATTGCAAGTTTATATCACACAATACTGACTTTATAACTCGCAACTGTGAATTTATATAATGCAATTTTGAAAAAAGTCTGAATTGTGAGATGTAAACTCACAATTCTGAAAAAAAAAAGTCAGAAGTGTAAAATAAAGTCGCGATTACCCTGTTTTATTTTTTATTCAGTGGTGGAAACAGGCTTCCGTACAAACCACACGTCTACAATGCTAGACGATTTAATATTATTAAAATATTATTAAAAGTTAAGTTTTAAGTTTAAAAAAAAATGCACCACGTTTAATGCATTATGTTAACTTGTCACTAGTCTTTTGGCAGCTTTTCGTGTGTCTATATTAAATGTTTTTTAAATTAATTCATTTTTAACCACAAATCAGCTGCAAACTAAGACAGTGTTGTCCTGCTATGTGACATGGCATCATTTCAAAAAGATTATTCATGCAGTTTTTATGACCTGACATTAATTGAGAGCCTACCTGAAAATTTTCACCTTTAAAAATTAATTTGTCTCACAGCAGGACTATTTAAGAGCAACTGCAAAAAAAAAAAAAAAAAAACGACTGTGATTAGAAATAATGAAAAACTTAAAAGAAATGGTCACACCAACAAAAAACATCAATTTTTGTACACATTTTATCCTAACATAAAAAAATGGACTAGTTATTTTTCAATACACATTTCAGCTGTTATAAATCAAAACCTGTGTATTACATTGAATGATGTTCCAGTTACATGAGCAGACATGTGTAAAAGTATTTCATCATGTGCTATGATTTATGGCTGTGGGTGTTAAAAATTAACAGTACGTGTCACCATCAATGTACTATTGCAACAGCATCCTCTAAATTTAATTTCTTAAGCATGGACTCTGCAGTCTAATCTGTAGCTATGTGACACAGCTCGATGTGTAATTATTCAGCAGCACAGCGTGTGAAGATTAGTTTACTGTTGTTGTTTACGCTCGCTGTTTTCTCAGATCTGCAGCAGTCCTTAGAGTGATTATGAGTCAGATTATTAAAGCCGCATATGTTACAATGTATGGCCCAGCACAGCTTTACACACATTATTAAACAACACAGTGTGTGAGAGAGTGTGAGTGTGCATATTTGATAACGGAGGGGTTTTTGCTGGCACATCGCCCTAAAGCCCCACTCCACACACACACACACACACACACACACATACACATTCCCTTGAGGAGTGCAATATATATATGTGTGTGTGTGTGGTGTGTGCAAGCACCCAAGCAGGACTGACACTGCTGCCCTCTAACGACTTAATTAGTGTTTAAGTGTGAAATACACATTGATTGGCTTGGAAGAGGTTCACTGCAGGCCTTGGCTCTCAATAGACAGAGAGAAAGATTCATCCATCCTGTCCGCTCTCTCTAATCAGTGGGCTCTTAGCGATACAAGTTAATCAATCAATACCCACTGCAATCACATCCTGACAAAGACTAAAATAGCCCAATGGTAAAAAAAATACACAGTCATAAATCACAGCGCATGATGAACTATCATTACACGTCTGCTTATGCAATGTCACCACAAATATTACAGGGACTATGCTTTTTTTCCTCAATATATTTAGGCTAAAATTAATATAGATGTATGAGAAAGTACATAGTTTTACATGACAGAATGTCTGTGAAGGTCTTTATCATTTTTAATCACAATTGTTCAACCAAAATGTGGAAAAAAGAAAAAAACAAACAAAAAAACAACAATAGTGTACTATCGGTCAAAAGTTTTTGAACAGTAAGATTTTTTATGTTTTTAAAGGTCTCCTCTGCTCACCAAGCCTGCATTTATTTGATTCAAAGTACAGATTCAAAGTTTTAAATATTTTAGTATTTAAAATAACTGTTTTTTAATTGAATATATTTATAAAATGTAATTTATTCCTGTGATTTCAAAGCTGAATTTTTAGCGTCATTACTCCAGCCACATGATCCTTCAGAAATCATTCTAATATTCAGATTTGCTGCTCAAAAAACGTTTATTATTATTATGTTAAAAACAGCTGTGTAGAATTTTTTCATGTTTCTTTGATGAATAGAAAGTTCAGAAGAACAGCATTTATCTGAAACAGAAATATTTTGTAACATTATAAATGTCTTTATCATCACTTTTGACCAATTTAAAGCACCCTTGCTAAATAAAAGTACTGATTTCTATCATTTAAAATAATAATAATAATAAATAAATAAAAATAAATAAATAAATAAATACTTTTTAATGGAACAGTGTATAATGTTACAAAGCTTTTTATTTAAGATAAATTTTATTCATCAAAGAATCCTGAAAAAAAAATGTACTCAACTGTTTTAAATATTGATAATAATAATAATAATTATTATTATTATTATTAATAATAATAATAATTGTTTCTTGAACAGCAAATCTGCATATTAAACTGATTTCTGAAGGATCATGTGACACTGAAGACTGGAGTATTAATGCTGAAAATTTAGCTATGATCACTAGAATAAATTACATTTTAGAATATTTTCAAACAGAAAGCAGTTATTTTAAATAATTAAAAAAAAAATCCAGTGTTACTGCTTTTGCTGTATTTTGGATCAAATAAATGCAGGCTTGGTGAGCAGAAGAGATTTCTATATAAAAAATCTTACTGTTCAAAAACTTTTGACTGGTAGTATATACTATATATATCAAATATAATATATATAATGAACTATCCTTAAACACAATCACTTTCTGCATATTGACTGGTGATGTTTTCAAAACAGTTATGCATGCATGCTAAAATCTATCAAAAAAAACTTTAGACAAGTTATGAGATAAACATTCAATGCTTTCATCTAATCTTGCATGCCATTTACTCGTCACAGTAAAATTATTTCTACTAATCTTCCAAAAAGAACATCTAATTTGTTAAACCGCTTGTGCAAATCAGTGCGCCTGCATGAATATTCATGAAGGTTCTGTCCACACAGTCTGCAGCAGAGCAGACAACGGAAAAAGAAGTTTGCTTTTTATAAACTACCCCACTGGTAATGTGCATGCAAATGGATGTCATTTTCTATATGTCCCCCCGTTTAGCTCTGTAAACAATAGTCTTATTATGCATAAATGCATGTGATTTTAATATGCATAAATGTATGCAAATGTTAATGTGTGCACTATGCACATCTGTGTGTATACGCACGAAGCTCTCCATTATGGCTGGAGGAATCACCCTCATTTGCATAAGAAAGCAGAGGGGCAGATGTGTAGGTTTGCAGACTGGACCGCTCGGCTGCAGGCAGCATGGGCTTCTGTCATTGACTTGTGTCAGACAGAGAGAAATAAATGAACTGGGCTCTGTGTAACGATGAGAAGGAGGGTTTGGGGTCACGACCCCACTCCCTGACCCCTCCGTCATCGACACAGTGAACCCCACACTTTCATTGACTTCACGCCTACTTGAGTTTTCCCCAAAGGACCGTACAGCAAGGAATGACACAGTGTTCAATTCGGCTCACAGCTGAATTACTCTGCCACAAATAAATTGATTCAATATACAGTGCTGTAATTGAAATATCTAATACATTTTGAGGGATTTTCATTCAGGGCGATGTAATGGTATCAGCATATAGTGTGTAATGTAGACAGAAATACTTATTTGCTACACTGCTAGGTTGATTGACAGGTTAATATTTAAAAAACAGGACAGGGCCGCTATCATCAATCATGCTTGAGTTGCATAATTTTGCACTTATACACACATAACCATGCAAACACATTCTAAGTATTAATTCAATTAAAACTAATTCTAGTACTTTTAGTCATTTATAATGGAAAGCATGAATTGAATATAAATCATATTTAACTTAAGGCATGTAAATTAAACATGGGGGTGCTTAATTATATGATTACCTACACCTACTTCTAAACAGTATCTGCAATACCCTTCGTAAAATCCTCAGACTGCTGAAGAAGTTGAGAAGGGTCATTTTGAAGTCATTTGCATATGCATGTGAACACCGTTGGGTTGCCAGGTCTTTGGAGAACCCGCCTTTCCTGCGCTAGTCACCTTCACACATGCAGATGGAGTCTGTAACTGATTTCCATGCACGTTTTGATATGTACATAACTCTGCATATCATCCGGAGCCACAGGGGCTATTAAAACCCTGGATTAGCTTGTCAGCGACAGGGAGGAGTTGTGGAGGATATAGAGTGAATAAGTTTGTGTCTGATTAAGCTTGAGGGAGCTCATCTGTCCGCCCAGGAGCAGAAATGACAGTCATTTGCTGCTACATGACACATCGCTCCTCACAATGTTATTCATAGCCTGACGTTCTGAAGGACTGATGTAGGGGAGAGACGTCGCTTGAAATAATGTGAGAGGGAGAGACAGATGGAGAGACATATAGATTAGGTGGAAGGAGAGAGAAGTGGTGTGTGATAGGTACAATTATGTCCACAGAAAGACCATCAGATAGATAGAACGACAGAACAACAGATAGATAGAACGACAGAATGACAGATAGATAGATAGATAGAATGACAGAACGATAGATAGACAGACAGACAGATAACAGATAAAGACAAACAGAATGATAGATAGAATGATACAACGATAGATAGATAGAACGATAGAACGATAGATAGATAGATAGACAGATAGATAGATAGATAGATAGACAGACAGACAGATAGATAGAACGACAGACAGACAGATAAACAGATAAATACATACAGAACGATAGATAGATAGATAGATAGATAGATAGATAGATAGATAGATAGATAGATAGATAGAAGCAGAATGATAAAATAATAGATAGATAGATAGATAGATAGATAGATAGATAGATAGATAGATAGATAGA
>JAHKKF010522008.1:0-14947 GCA_019740295.1 Labeo calbasu
AACTCAAAAGTTTTGATGGTTATTGTTCTACTCTGTTTTTTATTGTTGTTGTTCATTTGCATTTAGCGGTTCAGTGTTGATGCACCCACTGCCCACGTATTCTGGTTAGTCATCCATTCTTCCTCGAATTCCTCAGCTATGTCTTTTAACAAACAAAAAAACTGCAAATGGTTCATTTAGTCTACATCTGGACCCGTGCTTTAAAGTTGTTGTTTTTTTTTCTCCTCAGTATAAGTGCAATGTAACAGATTTACCAGAATATGATCATCCGATTTTCTTTCTAACATGCACAGCTGACACTTCACAATAAACCTCCCCCTCTAAAAATCATCACAACCATCTGTTTTCAAGTTTGATGGCCCTATATCATAAATTGCTCTTGGAGGACAGGAGAGTGGAACGCTCGGAGACAAGAAAGAAAATTAAAATTTGGCCTTAATACAGTAATAACGTGACAAATTATGTCCCATTTTCTTCAGGCGACTTTGCTTGAGGAAGTATTGGAAGACGCCCATGGGAGCAGCCAGTCATCCATCACAGGCCAGCGTCGAGTCCAGCGCCGCGGCCCTGAGGACCAGCCTGCCCACAGCAACAAAGCAGCTAATAGCGACACAGAACACAAGCGGCCCTGGGGAGGAGACCAAGCAGTCGCCTGCTACGAAAACAGAGCAGTGGAGGGGATCAAGGTTTGTTTTGTCCCCTGCGTTTTTCAGGCTATTATTTATTCTGCCTGGGCGGGTGAAATATCAGCGTCCTTGGCCGCTGGATCTCCTTCTCCCTTGCGCAATTGACAGATCTCATTATGAGATAAAAATGACAAAGATAGCTCATGATGCTTCAGAGAAATGTAAAACCATTAGCAGGTCATTGTCATAGTTATAATGTGTCCTTTTAAGCAGCTTAGTGAACTGGTGGTGAAGTGTGATATCGGGATTAACCTATGAGAGAGTTTTGCCGCGCCGTTCGGCTGCCGTTGATGAAAGTGCGACGTGCGCTTTCGGGGCTCCGCCGAGAAATAGCAGAGTTCTGCAGGGTTACCGAAAGAAATGGGGCTGTTTGTGATGGGAAATAAGAAAATTGACTGAAGAGGGAGAAGCAGGTGAAAGACTTATTTTCCTGCACTTTAGGTTTTAAATGTATACATTCTTTACCTGCTTTCTGCAGGCCTCATGGAGAGTTCAAAAAATAATGAGTAAATTATCTTGGAAAGAAATGAAAACAAATGTTTTGCACCATTTTGCATTGATGTCATGAAGAAGATCACATGTAATGATGCAATTTACGCTAACATTACAGCAATCTGGTGCAACCAAATTATTGAGCCAGGCACTTGAACTTAATTTGTGAGCGAATCATTCAGACCAATATTGTGAACCGATATCATCACTGTTGTCCTCTGATTCATTAAAAAACCTCAAGTGAACAATTTGGTCACAATTTTTTCCTTTTATGGCGCCCAATGGAAAAGAATGGACAGGAACAGTGTTATTTCAGTATTATTTCTGTACTATTTATATATATATATATTTTTTAAATAATATTTTGAATTAGCTTGTATTTTTATATAGTTTAATTTGTAGTTTTAGTTATGTGCTTTTATTTATTTATTTATTTATTTATTCATTCATTTATTTATTTAGAAATTAGGCTTAGAATTATAGTGCAGGAGGCACATTGGCCACTTTTATGATCATTTTATGGTGTGTTTTGACTGCCCCAGTCCAAAAGAATGGACAGTAACATTGTTATTTTGGTATTATTTATATAATATTATTTTTTAATTAATATTTTGAATTCGCTTTTTTAAATTGTTTTATATTCATTTTTAGTTATGTCACGTGCTTTTATTTATTTATTTATTTATTTATTAATAAATGAGCATTATTGTTATTATTATTATTATTTCTTTTTTTTTTCTTTTTTGAGTCTGAGAATTATAGTCTAGGAGGCATATTGACCATGATAATTTTAATTTACTTACTTATTTACTTACTTAACTTGACTTCGCCAGTCCAAATTAACTTTCATTATATGGAAAAGAATGGCCAGGAACAGTGTTATATTATTGTTATTTATATAATATGTAATATTTTTTAATTCATATTTTGAATTGGCTTTTTTAATAGAATTTTATTTTCATCTTTAGTTATGTTATGTGCTTTTTTGATTTTTATTTATTTATTTATTTATTTATTTTATCTTAGAATAATATTGTAGGAGGCACATTGGCCACTTTTACAGTAGTCAACATTTGGGATCAAAAAAGTTCATCAAAGTTGTCCTAAGATGAGAACGAGTATTTGGTTTTAGGATTAACGTTGATGAAAGGTTTTGGTCCACTTCAAACGTTGACTACTGTATGATAATTTTATGGTTTATTTGTTTGTTTGTTTTGTTTTGGCACTTTACCGTCCCAGTTCTCATTAACTTCCATTGTATAGAAAAGAATAGCCAGGAACAGTGTTATTTTAGTATTATATAAATACTACTTATATATTTTTCTTGTTATTTAGAATTAGCTTTTATTGTTTTTTTATATTATTTCTTTTGTAGTTTATTTATTTATTTATTTATTGAATCTTAGAATTATAATGTAGGAGGCATATTGGCCACTTTTATGATAATTGTATGGTGTATTTGTTTTTTTTTTGTTTTTTTTGTTGTAGTACTTGACCGCCCCAGTTCTCATTAACTTCCATTATATGGAAAAGAATAGCCAGAAAGATTGTTATTTTATTATTATTTAAATACTACTTTATTTTTTGAATTAGCTTTTATTTTTTTCATAGAATTTCATTTGTAGTTTTATTTTATTTATTTATTTATTTAAATCAGGCTTAGAATTTTAGTGCAGGACATATATTGACCACTTTTATGGTAATATTATGGTATATTTATTTATTTATATTTATTTATTTATTTATTTTCCTTCGTTTTTGGTCTTGACAGCCCCATTCCTCATTAACTAAAAATGGCCAGTGTTATCACACTGTTAACTTTTTTAGTAATACTTTAGCTTTTGTATTTATAGAATTTAATTAAAAAATGTAGTTGTACAATTTTTAGTTTAATGTCATTATGCGCCTTTAATGAATTAATTGATTTATAAATGTTACTGTTTATTTTTAGTTCAGTTTTAGTTTAGCTGGTGTTACTGAAATTGTGACACTCAGGGCTCTGCGGAGAAACGGCAGAGTTCAACAGGGCCACCGAACAGAGACAGAACAAGAGAGAAATGGTTTCAAGTCTTATTTTCTTGTGCTGTAAGTTGCAAATTTATGCATTCCTTACCTGTTATGTGCAGGCCTCATGGGGAGTTCCAAAAATTGTCTTTGACAACAAATGTTTTGCACCATTTTGCATCGGTGTCATAAGGAAAATCAAACGTAATGATGCAATTTACACTAACATTGCAGCATTTTGATGCAAGTCTTGGTTTCATAATCACTTCCCGCCGCCGAAAGTGTTAGCGCTGCCTATAATTTACCTAGACAGGAGGTGAGTAAACAATTTCAAATCTGTTTTTCGCCCAACGTCTGCTTTCAGAGAATAGGAGATAAAGGTTTCAAGCACACATAGCACAATACAGTCAGTAATGTGGATTAATTATTGCTCAGTGTTTTTTTGGAGAGTCTGTTTTGCAGCAGCGAGCTATTACTGAGCCCTATCAATCATTCTATTAACTCTGGCTATGCCTTTGACATCACATTAGTGAATGTAACTCATTATCTGGAGGGAAATTAGAGTAGTGCGGATCCAGCCATGCGTTATGTCTCTCTGCCCCCGTAGCACACAACTCCGAGTTGTTTGATTGCTATGCCTGCTAGAACTGAAGTTGATTAAGTAATGACAGATACAGTATCTGCGCTTGCACTCCAAACTAATTCATCATTAGTGGCAGTATCACAGGTCGCTAATCTTACGCAGCTGAACGAGGCTCCCGGAAAGCTGTGACTTTTTCACACTTTTACACAAGTAGCATCCAAAATATCAAACTTCACAGATACGCGAGCCAAATCGCACAATAGCGAAATTAGCGAACGCCCAAGCATACTGTCGAGTTGTGAAGAAAATTGTGAACTTGTTCCGAGGAGCGATCCGCGGTGGAGGCTCAGCTAAATCTGCCATTCAAGCTGCTACAGATACTGCGAGTCGAGCCAGAGGATGTGACACGTATAGATGGACTTGCTGGTAATCGCTTATTGTCTTTTAAATGCATTTCTGGCGGCACGATTTAGCTCCTCGGTGCCATTAAAAGTTCTTCCGATTGCATTTTCGTGCAACCTTGACCTTCTGCGCTGCAATAACAATCAATACAGTAGCCATTAGCATCCGCGTAATTGCGGCAGAAAAAAATGAGCTAACAGCCTCCCGGTCTTTTCCGCCATTTGTTTAGGAAGCAGATGGAGCGAACTAAAGAGCTTGTAGGAAAGATGGATTTGATGAATTAAAACCCAAGATGCAAATTTAGATTTCTGTAATTACACTAGCTGATCATTACGATTTTTCAGCGCAAACCTTCTGCCATCTTGTCTTTTGGCAGGGCCCATGTCCTTAAGAAACAATTACAAACACATGTTCCCTGCGAGAAAGGTGACACAAGTTTTAGATCTCGTTCTCCTTAAAGATGACCTTTAAAGTCACAGGAAGTGGAAACGAACCAGGATGGCTCCCGAGGGAGTCAGATAGCTTTGTGCTAATGACTGATGAACATTAGCATTGACTTTGGACTACCGTTAGTTGTAGGTTTGCTGTTATAAATCATTTTGTTGGTACACAATGGCTCAGGGGCATGAATATGTGTGCTCCTATCTGAGAAATAAATGAGAAATGTATTGTTGATCCTGAGATTGCAAAGGTCGTTATAACGAGCTCTTAATTGCACAGAGAATCTTCACTTTGTTTTGCCATATTATCAGTATGTGCAAGAGAAACTGATTTGATTATGTTAATAAAGCATTTTCTCATATGTGGTAATGGAGGTGCAGTTCAGAATCATTAGCGGCAAAAAAACCCCCTGTTTAGATTTTCCTCTAATGCAGGCTAAGAAAAGAGGAAAGTGCACATTTTTAATGGTATTGATCAAGGTCTACTGAGCTCTGGGGTCTGCTCTAATTACGACCTCTTCTTCACAGTTTCTCGCGTAATGATGCCCACGAAGCAATTATTGCTCGTCCCATTTATCTGATTCATCGAAGGAATGATACCTAGACAATGGAAAAATGAAGCATTGCGGCGTGAATGTGCTTTAGTGAAAACACACGTCCATTAGATCCTGCATAATGTTTTGAGCTCCCTTGTTCAGATCCGCCATTATGTTTCTGGGTTCAATAGAAGTTTAGCTCAATTGATAGCATTTGTTTTACAATGTTGATTGCTAAAAATCACGCATAGACTAAGGCATTAGTAAGAGTGTTATTTAATTAATACTTTTATTCAGCCAGGATGCATTAAACTCCAAATGACTATAAGACACTTTTACAAAGATGATTTTCCATTGTTATAAAAAAAATCCAAATTTTGTTCTTTTGAATGTTATGTTCATCAAAGAATCCTGAAACAAAAATATTAGGCTGCACAACTATTTTTAACAGTAATAATAGTAAGAAAAAAAAAAGAAAAGTAATTGCTAGTTTATATTTCACAATTCTGAGAAATTAAGTTAACTTTTTTTTTAGAATTGCATAATATAAACTGACAATTGTGAGTTATAAAGTCAGAATGTTTTGAATTTTGTTTTGAATTTTGACTTTCAGATTTTTTTGATATAAACACAATTGTACATTATGAAGTCAGATTTGTGAGATAAAAACTCGCAATTCTGACTTTCTTCTTGCAATTCTGATTTTTTTTCTGATTTTTTTCTTGTGATGAAAATTGAGAAATTAAGTCAGAATTATGAGATAAACTCACACTTTGACTTTTTTTTGAAAATTGCATGATATATACTGACAACTGCTATTTATAAAGTCAAAATTGTGTGATTACTCAAAAATGTACAAATCTGATTTTTTCTCGCAATTCTGATATAAACTCACAATTGCGAGTTATAAAATCCGATTCTGAGGGGGAAAAAAGACTGATATGTTCTCAGAATTGTGAGTTTATATTCATGTCTTGCAGTTCTGACTCTTTTTTCACAATTCAGAGAAAAAAGTTTGAATTGTAAAGTCAACTGTACAATTCAAACTTTTTTCTCACGCAATTTATATAACACAATACTAACTTTATAATTCCCAACTGTAAGTTTATATGATGCAATTATGAAAAAAAGTCTTGTGCGACTTTGTATAATGCAATTCTGAGAAAAAAAAGAATTGTGAGATGCAAACTTGCAATTGTGTGAAAAAAAGTCAGAAAGAGTCGCTGTTACCTTTTTAAAAAAATTTATTCAGTGGCGGAAACAGACTTCCATAGAAATGTTTCTTGTACTGGAATAAAATTCAGTTATATTATCACAGGAATAAACTACATTTTAAAATATATGAAAATAGATAACAGTTATTATTATTATAATATTTAGCAATATTGCTGTTTTTACTGCATTTTGATTAGTTTATTTTGATCATAAATGCATTCTTCTTTCAAAATTATCCCAGACTTTTTAATGTTATTGTATATATTCACATATTGACAAATATGAATTATTATTCCTAAAGTTTATTGGTTCAGAAATTAAAAACGTCATTGTGGAAGTATGTGTGAATTACACTTGTATTAAGTTAATAGATCCAGGCAATGCTAGTTTAATATGTAATAAATATTTTCAGTTATTGCCTTCCCTTCTTTCTTCTTCTCTCTCATCACCAGGAGAGTCTGTGGTGTGTGCACACAAAATTGAGTGCTTAAGGATTTATTCCATCGTACAAATCTGCAACAGCTGGAGTGGCACACAATGCATGTAAACTTTGTGTATATAATTTGGTGACAAATCAAGCTTAATCATGCCGCCGCTTGGCTGAGAAGAGGCGAGGAGAGGAGAGAAGCATCTGGACTCTGAACAGGGAACACAAACGGGCAGGAAACTCAGCTCTGCTGACGAACATTAGCAGACAGGGTACGGGCGACAACAAATGCTGCGCAATAAGTAAGGTGAATGACTCCGTATGTACAGAGCCTATGTTTGTCATGCAGAATATGAAAATGGCTTACGTAGCTTTTGCAAACTAATGGATGATTCTTAAAGACAAAATGGATTCAAGATTGATTGCATTGTAGAATATATGCAGACATTTGAATAATACCAGAGAAGTCAAAATGCAAGCAAAGACATACTTGAGGTATTTAAAATATTTACTCACCGTCACGTCGCATTTTAAAATCTTGATGTGAGCTTTGGGGGATTGCGACATAGAGGTTTTAAACAACATGATATATATAAACACTATATAATTATTTTTTTTAAGGAATAGTTCACCCAAAAAAGAAAATCCAACATCTGTCAACATTGTGTGAAGCGAAAATCCATCAAGATGTTTTTAACTTAAAACTTTTGCTTCCGGCTAAAAGTGCTCCACACATAATATTGCTTTCTCTAGCGAAAAAGTAAGTGAAAACAGTCCAAAACAGTTCTAAACAAATATGTTTGTGCATTTTGATGTGAAAGGATGGACTTTTTCACTGAAGGAAGAGTTATTTTGGATTCTGGGGTCATATTTTGGCAAGACATAGAAGTTTAAAGTCATAGTAATGGATTTGTTTCTTACAAACACATAGCTTTTCACTTCACAACAAGTGAGGGACTGGAGTCGTGTTGAATTATTGCGTTGTTTTTATCAGCTGTTTGAACTTTTTCTGACCGCACCCATTCATTGTAGAGTATCCAATGATGAGCATGTAATGCTAAATTTAGCCAAATCTGTTCCGTTGAACAAACAAATTCATTGACATCTTGGATGGCCTGACAATACAGTTTAAGCTATTTTTTTAGGTGAACTATTGCTGTAAACCTGTAGTCCACTTTCTTTCCTTTATTTATTTATTTATTTCTAGAAAAACACACCATGGAGCTCAGCCCAGCACAACGAAAACGTTCTGCTCAGAATGAATTACATGTTCCATGCAAGCACTTTTCGAGTAGTTGTGAAAATTCATAAGTGCACATGTTGCCGTGGTCAGACTGTGCAGGTGTTTGTTGAATTGCAGTCTGTGGTCACTGCTGGTGTGAGAGCGGATCCAGGAGCTGTGTGCTGTAGAAAGCGCTCTGACTCACCAGGCCAGCTGGTCTGGTCCACGCTCACATCTGCACAAGCAGCTCAGAGGGAGGAGAGAATCTTGTTTACCGAACAGCCGGTTGAAATACACTTTGTGTAAAGGACAGTCACAATGACACTGTGAGTGCTTGCTTGTTTTGGCTGTGCTGGCAAATAACCTAAGAACATTGACGAATGTGTTACATGGAATATCATGGTGCTTGATTAGAAACGTTAAAAACTATGTCTGTTGCCCATAAAATAATTTAAACACTATAGCATGTGTTGCCCGGTTTTCACAACAAAACTCGCCCAATTCCAACTCAAAACTAGCCAAAAACTAGTCCAATTGCATTTTGAGGGGGGTCACCTGTTAAAATCACGTTCTGGGGGGTAAAATACACCGTTTTGGTGGGGTTCCCCTGGTAAATTTTACATTCCAGGGGCTAAATATCACATTATTGGGCTCGCTTCAACCCGCAGACAAGAAAAACAACCCGCGGCAACAGTGTTAAAGTAGCCTAGTTCGGCAGGAAATCTGCGGACTTGGCAACACTGACTATAGCCACATTTAAAAAAATGTATTAAGGCCCGTTCACACCAAGAGCAGTAATTATACAAAAAACTACTGTATAAAAATAACTGTAGTTGCATTTACACCAATGCATGATAAGTTTCTGTTTATAATAAGCGTGCAGTGCAATTTTGCATCTGCCACTTTAAATGCTCAAGCTCTTTAAAGTTGGGTAGATTCTGATTGGCTAAAACATTGTTCTGAAAGTAAAACCAATGATAACATTCCTACACTCTAAAAAAAAATGCTGGGTGAAATATGGACAATGCCAGCCACTGGGTTGTTTTGACCCAGCGGTTGGGTTAGGGGCAGTTCACAAACCGCACCTAAAAACGCGTGGAAAAAGCTAGGCGCGCAGCTTTCTCCTTCTTTCCAAAGCGCTCTGTAGCTTGCGCTCCTGTGGCATCTAACGTTGCTAAGCAACCATTACCTGCATTCTCAATGAAGACGCGGAAGTTTCAGCAAACAGCAAACCGATTTCCAGCACTAAAAATTGCTAAAAAACTAAAAAATTGCTATATCTGTACAGCTATGATCAGCTGTTTCTCAATCTTGGCTGAGCTTTCAATATTGTTACGGGAAAGGATGAAGCTGATTGGTTGGTTCATGTCACATGACCTGCGGTGCACTTGTGGCATTCTGAAAAGTTGAGATATTTTTATCTCGATGCGGCGCTGACACCCCTGGAAAAACAGAGCGTGTCGCATTGCGTGTGCGTCGCGACTGCATCGCTTCCATTATGAGTGTGTTACACGCGTTCCATTATGCCGCGCGTCTACATTTGAAATAATGAACTTGAACGTGCAAAAGACGCGATATGTGAACGGCCCCTTAAATGTTTAACCCAACCTTCTGGGTAGTTTTATTTAACTCAACTATTACTTAAAAATGACTGTATTTGTTGCTTAAAATAAACCCAAAATAGGTTCAAAATTATCATTTATTAATATGTTAATAAATGAATACTAATATGTTAAATAAATAATAATTAAATAATAAACATTTTTAAATTGCTTATTAATAAATGTTCACCTATTGATCACCTTATTGCTGATGCGTCTAGTAATTGTGTGTCTGATTTTTAATTTACAGCCTATTTTGTGTTCATTTTAAGCCAGCCATATAGTCATTTTTAAACAATAGTTGACTTAAACAAAACTACCCAGAAGGTTGGGTTAAACATTTAACCCAACCGCTGGATCAAAACAACCCAATTGCTGGGTTTGTCCACATTTATCTCAGTGCTGCGTTGTTTTTAACCGAGCATTTTTTGCAGTGTATGTGTAGTTATTGCCTTAGTTGTGGTGTGGACTTTTCCTATTCTCATATAATTAGAATGTTTGTTAAAACTTTATGGTTATAGTTATCGTTGTACTTACCATTCTTGGTATGAATAGACCTTTAACCCTTTACGAAAATTAACCATGGTTTTACTAAAATTAAAACCAAAAAAACATGGTTACTATAGTTAAACCATGGTATCCACAAATACAAATGCAAATAAAACTATGGTTAATTTTCGTGAGGTAATGTCTCTGCATTGTTATATAAGAAATTGTCAAATATAAATATAGCTTTCACAGCAAAGCACTTGCCAAAAATGTGTGATTTAATGTGTCAAGAAGTGCATATGTATTGTGGACTTACAAACAGGTGATATCTTTATCTAAAAGATAATTGAACAACAATCATTTTATAAAAGTGACCCTTTTGGGCCAATACATTTATGAGAACTTTTATTTCTGTGTGAAATAATATCTGTATATTATTTAATATATTGTGTTTATTTAGTAGTAGTGGTACTAGTACTCGTAGTAGTTGTAGTTCTATGCTGTCTGGTAGATTTGGAACCAATGTGTAAAGAAAGAGATACCTGTTTTAAAATGTATCATGTTAACCATATTTTCCGCCATACCATAGTTATTAGTTCTCAGTGGTAGTGTAAAAAACACTCTTTTTACCTTGTCAAAATCAGCCCTGTTCAGAGCAAGCCATTCTACTGCATGTTCCTTTAAATGCTAATGAGCTCTTCTCACCCCGCCCCTCTCTTCTGTGGGGTGACGAACCGGTCTGTTTACTTTAGCCGCGTTTAGCCGCTAAACTTGCTAACTACCACATTATTAGGAAAGGCGATTTGCAAAGATGCATAAAAACTCCTATACTTGCTTCAACTGTAGGTTAAGCTGCATCAAGAATGATTTGCGTGAACATAGACGTACTTATGTAGATCGCCGGGCACATTTCCTTCTAAAACGAAAGCAACGTTAATCCTCTGCGTCTTCAGCTGCTCAGATGTCCAGAGTAAATGATGACTGCTATGATCATTATTACATCTAACAACAGAACACCTCAATCGCTCAAACTATTGTGGGAGTGACCTTTGTCGGTGTGATGCTACACCGGCAAGAAGCTGAGAATGGCTTGATTTGAAAAAGGACATATTTCTTATAAAGATGACAAAAATACCACATGGTGGATTTTTATCATTATAGGGTGTTTGTGTACACACACTGCCAGCACACATTTATGTTCAAACAAGATGTAAAAGTGAGCTTTGTAGACTTAACCATAATAATGATTCAAAATTTGATCACCATGGCAAATTTTGTAGGGATTGTAAAGTTGTTCCTGATATTTATATACCTATCACCCACTGTCACATGGAACAATGTAAACAATGTAAACACTAGGTTAGGTAATTCACAATACTGTGCACATTTCTATGTCTTCAAAAGACTACTCATTTGTAATGCAAATATGATAGTATAAAATGTATTCTGCTATCTGCTGTTCCATGAAACTGGTCTGTTGTGATCTTCAGAGAGCACTGATCAAGCTCTGAGTAAATGTTCCAATCAGAGATAAAAGAAAAAGAGGAATAAGCAGTGTTGAAAATGTGCATGTTTGCCCTCTTCTCTTTGTCTGTCTGTTTTCGAGATACATTCTAGTTCCTCCCCAGGAACACATGGCAAGGTATTTACTGAGCCATCTGCTCCAAACTGCCTCGCTAACACTATCTGCCGCTTGGTTGCTAGGGAAATGAATGCTTTTTAAAACGGGTGAGTCAGTGGTATGACTTACCTGTCAAAGTTAAGATCCTTTGTTCAATGTCGTCTGTTTTTTGATGTGACTTTTATGCGTCCATAGCATTGCCACAGTAGCTTTTGGAGATGGACAACAGTGTAATGTTCACTTCAGAATCATCAAGTCAAGATTTTGACACTTTGTGTTGCATTTAAAAATACAAAAACAAGTGTTCGTTACACAGATCATTTGCTTATGCTAATTTGACACAGAGTTTTCATACCAGGAAGTCATCAGGACTTGCTAATAGGGCAAACACTGTGAGTGTAATGCAAATCATAGTGGTTTGTGTAGATCCATCTTTCAAAACACACTTTGCAACTGGTCAGCTGACCCTCCTAGTGCTCACTGTGTCAAAAACATCTTATGATTGCTGCTTGTCATGTTAAGTAACAAGATATTTGTGCTGTATATCATATAAAATTTCTGCCCCCAAATATGATAATACCTTGGTGAGTGATACTTTCGAAAGTTATAAAGCCAGCCATGTATTTTGCTATGTGAAATAAATTAAATATAATTATTAGCAATTATTAAAATAATTTGTGTAGTGTTTTTCTACATAAATACTTTTATTAGCAAACTATTAGCAGCTGATGTTACTTACTGTTGGCTTTACATTGGTAAGCAAGCTCCAATAAAAACATATCTTAGACTTATATTGAACTGTCATTTTAAATGCATCATGCGGAGGTGAAAAAATAAACCATCAAAACAGTGTCTACTTGAAATGTTTATTGTCCAGTATACCCAATTAAGGAAGGACTGGTTGGTATTTTTATGAGATTATAGTTCAGTGATGCTGTCCAGAACAGTGATGAGTTCCAGAATGTGGGTCTTTGAGGCAGGTCATGACCCCAGGACAGGAGCTTTGTCATTTTCAGCTGAGCCTGTCCCTGCACAGGTGACACAAATAAGAGGTCAGGACGAGGGCACTGCGCCTGGTCATAAATCACCTGGAGGAACATGGGACATGGTGTCCTTTGCTCCTGGCCTGTCCTCCCTGGGCCTTGTCCCAGATACGAAGAGAGAGGATATGAAATATCAACTCATAGCAACTTTCCCTCAGCCACTTAAGTGCCATTAGGTGTCCAAAGAAAGGTCAGGACGAAGTTTCAAAGACAAAGTTGCTGTATCACTAGCTGCGATTTCTCCATTGGTAGGCGACATCTACTATAGCTGCTCTGAGAATGCTATAACACCCATTGAGGTCAGAGGCCATGACATTTTGGCCTAGTTGTGGTTTGACAACCTTTTTTGTTTACCTTTTATTTACAGGATAGTCCAGTAAGACATTCGGCCCTGGGTCCCTTTGAGCCAACAGCTTTTTGTTGCAAGCAGGTGCACTGTCTCCTATGCCACAGCAAACATCTATCTATCTATCTATCTATCTATCTATCTATCTATCTATCTATCTATCTATCTGTCTGTCTGTCTGTCTGTCTCTTTGTCTGTCTCTATGTCTTCCGTCTTTCCATTGAGGTCAAAGGTCATAAAACTTTGGCCTAGTTTTGGTCGACGTGGATTATAACAAAAGCAAATGGCAAATTAACATTAAAAAGTTGTGATTGCTGCTGCATTGCATCACTAATGGCTCAGTACATGAGCCATGGAATTTGGTAGAATCAAACATTATCTCAAACATAGACTTAAAGGGATAGTTCACCCAAAAAACTACCATGTTCAAGGGCCAGAAAGGTAGTAAGGACATCGTTAAAATAGTTCATGTGACATCAGTGATTCAACCATAATTTTATGAAGCTGCAAGAATACATTTTTTTGCACAAAAAAAACAAAATAACTTTATGTAACAATTTCTTCTCTTCCGTGTCTTGTCCGTGTCTCTTTCGTATCAATGTCCTTACTACCTTTCTAGGCCTTGAATGTGGTAGCTGTGTTGCTGTCTATGCAGAATTAAATATCTTAATTTGTGTTCCGAAGATGAACAAAGGTCTTACGGCTTTAGAACGACACGAGGATGAGTAATTAATGACAGAATTATCATTTTTGTGTGAACTATCCCTTTAATTACACATCCCGTACCTGCGTAGTCTACACTCACCTTTTACCTAAACAAGTATACAGAAAACGTGAAGTGCATAGCACCTTTCAGAATCCAAACATGCTTTCAACTCTATCTGAGAAGAAACTTAAATAATACACCCCGCATAAGGGCAGAACAAAAGGCCATCTTCATTTCCCACACAGAATACATTAGCTCTAAGTGGGTTCGTGGTTATTGCAGGGGTCTGAATCTGCGACGGACACCTGGGATTCTCTAGACTGTTTGATCTGGCCCTTTCAAGCACTGCGATCATCCTGCTAAATTGCGCCTAATGGACGAGGCCTGCCACTCGGAAACCCAGACAAGAGGGGAGGACAATTTACTGTGCGTACACACCTGTCCTTTGTAGTTCAGAGACCACATTGTGAGCACCGGCAGCATTAGCCTCGATTCACAAACAGCACTCCGGAGCAGTAGAGCGCAGCCTCCATTTAGGGACCCTGAATAGCCCTGGGATGCTATTAGCCCTGGTAGCCGAGTATGCTCGCGGTTCCTCGCAGAACAATGCCTTGGGAAGATGGAGGGGACATGAGAGGGAGAGAAAGAGACCGAGATGGGGACATGTATCACTGCACCTGTCCCTACAATGGAATCCATCATGTTCAGGCTAAGCTTGTGTATTTTAGTCGGTTAGCGGTGCACAGTGTAGCTAGCTTGCTTCATAAATAACGTAGCCTGTGCTCATGTTAGGGACAGGCAGAGAGTATATTTTGAAATTCACTTCTAAACAGTTTGGTTTTCTGATGAATTCAAGAGAGAGCACAACTATCTAAAAGCAGCATTTCTGCAGTGTGTATATTTAAACTTTAATTATACTATTAAAAGTGAAACAAATTCATTTTCAAATCCTTAGTTGTGATGGCTGTGTAAATATGACGCACCTGTCCACAGCTGCTGTCTATTCATTACACTTTATAATACTATTTAATAAAGATACATATGTCCTCTGTGTTGGAAAAGATTGGGGAAATGGCTGGCAGTGAAATCTTGAGCATATGCAGTAATACCTTTTTGCTGTGTTGGAATACAGTC
>JAHKKF010522013.1:0-16223 GCA_019740295.1 Labeo calbasu
TATCCTGGCACTCCCAAGCTTTAGAACGGCATGGATGGGTGTTTCTCCTCATCAGTCCAAAACAAGTCCAATAAAGGGCATCCATCCATAATAAAAAAGTGCCTCACACAGCTTTGGGGGGTTAATAAAAGCCTCCTATAGTAAATCAATGCATTTTTGTAAGAAAAATATCCATATTTAAAACGTAAGAGTTACTTTAATCTAGCTTGTGCTAACAGTTGTACACAGAACTTGCTTCTTTGACAAGGGGTGTGGCAGTACTAAAACACTGTTTAATCTGTTCGCCAATCGCAACGCAGTGGGACAGCTAACCTAATCACAGCTAATCACAACACATTTAGTTTTTCAGAAGGCTGGCCTTCATTAAACTCGGAACTGATTGAGCCATTTGTGCCAAGCTGGGAGAAAGGTATTGTAATAATGTAAATTATGTGAAAAATAATGTGTTTTTCAAACCACCAAGCATGAGAGCATGTTCTAGTACACCCCCAAAACAAAATCAAGGCTTTGTAAAAGAGCATAATCAGGCCCCTTTAAGTAAAAATAAAATGAAATGAATATAAATATAAATTAATAAGCTTATTTATTTAATTATATACCATTTTATTATGTTTCTCCGTTCACAAAAGTGCGGCAGATGCATGATGACGTCAAAACTCATGTTCTGTTTATGGTGATATTTGCACATTTCTGGCATTATTAACGGGTCTCAGACATTCATATATGTGTTTTTTTATCTGCAATACTCCAATTTCAGACCAGGAGAAAATTCCATGCAAAGACTGTGTTTATAAATATGAACGTTCACGTGGCTTTCAGCGTACATGCAGTCTGAGATCAAATTTGTGCATACGCATGCTTTATAAATGAGGCCCCTCTACTCTGACTAGGCCAAACATGAGCCTGATGGACTGGATCTCATGCTATTTCTTGGTTGTCTTTGCAGTGTGGGAGGGAACATTTTCTTGTTGAAAAATAACATCTGATCATTCCTCTTTAGATAACAACATTTCAGCTGTGGGAAGCCAACCGTTCTGCAATATTCTTATATTCCAGTCCAAAGCATTAATTGACTTCTCACAGTGAAGCAGCTCACCAGCAGCTGAAAGTCTCCTCACATCATGATGCATCTTCCTGTATGATTCACTGTGGTAGAGATGCATTCATTATTGTATTTCTCACCAGATCTTCAAAGACACCGCTCTGGGACATCAACACGCAACTCGTGTGTTAGCGTGATTCTTCACTCCACACAACTCTGAATCAAAATTCACATAATCTGTTAGAAACCTTATGCTGCAAAGCAGTGGCTTTTTTTTTTTTTTAATAATTGAGCAGCAAATTGGCATATTAGAATGATTTCTGAAGGATCATGTGAAACTGAATACTGGAGTAATGATGCTGAAGATTCAGCTTTACCATCAGTTTCCAACTTTTATAACAATGAGAACCCCATGAAATGTAATGTATTATCAAGACTGTGAGTACAAACAGGCTATATTAACTGTATTGTGAAGTTGTAAATCATCACGTTTTATTATTTCTTTCTATTCTAGACATTCTTCTGTCACTTTGAAGTGTGGTCCATTCCATGGATGAAGACGATGTCAACCACATATTTTAAATGTCGTTCAAATTATACATTCTGAAACCTTTTCCATCAAATTGTTTTCAATGTCTCCATCTGAAATTGCAAGCTAATTTAAACCCAAACTAAATGTGAAAATAAAATCAGCCGCAGTGAATAGTGCAGTGACTGGATATCATGTACAGTGACCTTCAGTTCATCAAATGCTGAGCTTGTGTTGATTCTAACTCTGAGTGTAAATTATTCAGCGAGGTTCTCTGATGTGCTGAGGCAGTTTAACGCACCTACAGTAGATCAGGGGCCATCGCTTCAATCTCCGGGCTCCCTGGCCACTTTTCCTTTGAGCCACAGAGCAAACTGACCCTAGAAAGACAGCGGCACTGATCAAACACACATCTATCGGGTTTGTATGAACAGATTTATTGATTTTTACTACGTGTTATTGGAAATGTGCATAACATACTTGTCTAGATTCATAACTCCATATGGCCATTAGGCAGGTACAAGCATCCAGTGAGACAGTGGTTCTGAACTGGATGTGTTTCAGTAGGCAGATTTTAAAGTGGACGTGAAGCAGCAACCAATGGATTATCACACAAAAGTGACAAAACTGTACTTAAAATCAAACATTAAATGCATTTATATTGAACCTATCATTGATTTACATTTGAAAAATGTAATTGTTATAATAGAATATATATTTCAACACAGCATTAGTTTCAACTTCAGCTTAAGCATTAGTTATATATATTTTTATTAGTGCTATCAAATCGATTAATTGTGATTAATCACATCCAAAATAAAAGTTTGTTTTCACATAATAAATCTCTCTCTCTCTCTCTCTCTCTCTCTCTCTCTCTCTCTCTATATATATATATATATATATATGTATGTGTGTGTCTATTTATATATGCATATATATCTACACAGTACACACACATTTATAATGTAAACACAAACGTTCATTTTGGATGCGATTAATCGCGACTAATCCATTTTTTTTTTTTGAAAGAAGTTCACTTCCAGAACAAAAAAGATACTGATAATTTACTCACCCCCCTGTCATCCATACGTTCAGGTCTTTCTCTCTTTAGTCGTAAAGAAACCGTTTCTTGAGGAAAACAGGAATTATCTCCATATAGTGGACTTCAGTGGTGCCTGTAAGTTTGAACTTCCAAAATGCAGTTTTTAAATGCAGCTTCAAACGTCTCTAATGTACAGTTTATATACTTTTTAACCTCAAATGCTCATCTTGCCTAGCTCTGCAATGCGCATGCGTAGTCTGTGTAATCTGGGTCAATACAGTTAGGGTGGAAAAACTCCCATCTCATTTTCTCCCCCAACTTCAAAATCATCCCACATCACTGCAGAAGTACCGATCCAGGGTTTACAAAGTGAACATGAAAAGAAGATCAAACACCATTTACTAGAGTTGTCAAAAGGTACCGTGTTCGGTACTTTCCGTACTGAAATTTTAAAAACGTCCATTTCCCGCTCACATTTAAGCGCTGTTGAGCCGATTTTTAAACATCGCTGATTGGCTATAGTATTCACGCGCTCAACAGACATGACTGTGATTGGCTACAATGATAAGCGCTTCACGCTCCTCACGGAGCGCTCACAAATAAGCACAACGAGAGCATTTGAAAGTCACGTGTGTCAGCGGATCCCTAATACATCTGCATATAGACGGATCCGCTGACAGACGCTGTTTTTACACGCTGCCGTTGTGCTTGTGCGTGAGCGTAATTGTAGCCAATCACAGTCATGTCTGTTGAGCGCGTGAACACTATGGCCAATCAGCGATGTTTAAAAATCGGCTCAACAGCGCTCAAATGTGAGCGGGAAATGGACGTTTTTAAAATTTAATTACCGAAAGTACCGAACCCTGTACCTTTTGACAACCCTACCTTTTACAAAAAAAAAGGTAAAACAGCGATGTAGGATGATTTTGAAGTTGGAGGAGAAAATGAGATGGGAGTTGTTGGACCTACCCTAACTGTACGCAAATTGCAGAGCTAGACAAGACAAGCATTTGAGGTTGAAAAGTATTTAGAGCCCTTTGAAGCCGCATTTAAACTGCATTTTGGAAGTTCAAACTCAGGGCACCATATCAGTCCATTATATGGAGGACATTCCTGAAGTTTTCCTCAAGAAACAATATTTCTTTGACTGAAGAAAGAAAGACATGAACACCTTGGATGACAAGGGGGTGAAGAAACCATCTGTAAATTTTTGTTCTGGAAGTGAACTTCTCCTTTAATACATTATAATTTTTTCCACAACAAATTAGTTTGAGATTAAACAACCAACACGTTGAAGACACACAATCTTGATGTCACCAAGACTTACTTTTGTCAGAAGCTTTAATTCAATGCGACTGACTCGGATATTAAAAGTTCATGCATTCCCTGGCCATCAAACCCATGACCATGACGTTGTTAACATCACGCTATACTGTTTAAACTACAGAAAATGTACTCCCCTTCAGGCCATTCAAGAAGAGTTTGTTTCTTCATCAGATTTGAAGAAATGTAGAAACTTGCTCACCAAAGGATTCTCTGCAGTGAATGGGTGCCGTCAGAATGAGAGTCCAAACAGCTGATATAAACATCCCAATCCCATTCACTCTAGTGCATCAATTAACATCTTCAGAAGTGAAAAGATGTGTTTGTAAGAAACAAATCTATCATTAGAGCATTTTAACTTAAAAACATAGCTTCTTGATTTTCCTCTCAAATCAAAACCCCCCCACATGTATGTTTAAAATGATTTTGGACTGTTTTTGTTTGTATAAGCATGATCTGTGCATACTTCTCTCCTGATTCAGACGAGACTGCTGTTAAAACAATACCATGGATTGAGGACTATTTTAGCCAAAGCAATGGTTTAAAGGTACAAATGTCATAATGATGGATTTGTTTTTTTACAAAAACTCATCCTTTCGCTTCACAAAATGTTAATTTATGAACTGGAGTGGTGTGGATTATTTGTGGTTTATTATGACGTTTTTATCAGCTGTTTGGGACTCAATTTCCGACGGCACCCATTCATGATGTAATAGTACATTTCTCCAAATCTTCTTTCTTAACTATGTAAGATTATCTGATTCATTTCATTAAATGTAGCTTTTTTTCACTGTTGTGGGCCGTGACTCACCAGTTGAGAACCACTATTACTGTATATGACATTATTGCTGATAATTGTTAGACATCATATTAATATGAATGGATGGAAACACAGATACTGGTGTAAAGGTGTGCTAAATACTCTAAAGCCAGCAGCATTTATCAGTGATGCAGATCTCATTTCAGCAACATATACAAGTAATAATGATAACACATAAGAACAAAAAGGGAATTAATACTTTCAACCACTCAGTTAAAAATAAACCAAAACATTCAAACACTGGAGCATTTTTAAAACCAGAGATAATTATAGCTGAACGTTTCAGGAGATTCATTTCATAACAAAATGAAAATACACTTTCACTTCCACTAAACAGCATCTCTATGCTGCCACCCACAGAAATTATTATTGTTTTTACAAGTCACCTTGTTTTGTTTCACAGCACCTTAAAAAAAAAAAAAAAAAAAGTTGGCAGCTCTATTTTAAGGGCCAGATGATGGTCGGTGCAAATAAAACAAGTACAGAAACTGCATCATTTCTGTCACAAGGGGGAGAACCAAAAATAGTAATGGCACATCTTTTCATTTAAAAAAAAAACAGCTTGACGGAGATCTTATTATGCACCGCGCATCTCTAAAAAAAGAAAGTCGCCCACATGGGTTAATCGAACAAAAATACAGCCGTCTGTCAGAGCTAAATGAAGAGACTGGTGATCGAATGAAGGGACTGTGTTTGTTCAGTGTTGACTGTAATATGGAAGATGTTAATACGTGTTCTTGTTGATGTTTGCCAACGTTAATTGCTTCGAAATCTGTTTGTTTGGAAGCCAGGGTGAAATGACTCAAGTAGAGCATCTGTTAGACTCATGACGCGTTCTTCGGAGCGGTCGACGCGTTTCACACTTTGCTCAGATCCAGCTTGCACAGATACGGGGAGCGGAAGGAGCCCAGGTACAGGTAGCCGTTGTACTCGTGTGCCTCGCTGACGTAGGCCGCCACCATGCCATGCGGGTCGTGGAAGCTGCGCACGCACGTCCCGCCGTCCTGCAGCTCGACCACCAGGCTGTAGCGCGGCACGAACTTCAATAGCGTATCTTGACTGAAGAGCTGAAAACACAGATGTGGAGAAGCATATCCATTTTAGAAATAAATATGCAGTAGGAATGTGTAATAAAAATAAACACACTGAATTAAGAAACCAAGCTGAATGGAGTGCAACAAAATGACAAAACGTGCGAGATCATTTTTATAAGCTTTTTATTTTATTGTATTAATTGTCTATTTGTCAATTTGAAAAGTGATTAGTTACTGTTACATTGAGCTACATTATAAACCATTTTTAATAAACATTGGGTGTATAGATATGTCTTTTTGAAATGTGACATTTTACTGTTACATTGAACTCAATTTAAACGACTGAAAAACATCTTGTCAATTTGAATGTGTTATGTTATTTTACTGTTAAGTTTACAATTTAAATAAACATTGACTGTACAAATGTCTATTCATTTGTCTATTTGAAAAGTGATTTATCATGCTGATACATTTAACTACGTTTTAACATAACCAAAATAAACAGAAATACATGTCTATTTATTTGTCCAATTGAAGTGATTTTTTATCATTTTACCATTACATTTAACTACATTGTTAAAGAATTTCAATAAATGGTTGTAAATGTCCATTTAAAAATGTATTTATTACTTTATTTTTTTTTACTGTTACTTCTTTTTTTTACTGTTTTAAACATTTAACTACATTTTAAACTATTTAAATAAACACCTATAAATGTCTATTTGTCTTTTTGAAATGTGATTTATTTTACCGTTACATTTAACACAATTTTAAACAATTTAAATAAAAGTCTACTGCACAAATTTCCATTTTTGCCAATTTGAAAGGTGATTTTTGACACATTTTTGTTACATTTAATCCCAATTTTAATAAACATCTATAGTAAAAATTTCCATTTTTGCCAATTTAAAAAGATTTTTTCTATTTTGCCATTACATTAAACCCAATTTAAACAATTAAAATAAACTTCTACTGTATATATTTCTATTTTTGCCAATTTGAAAAGTTGCTTTTGTATTTTGCTGTTACATTTAACTGAATTTTAAGCAATTTAAATAAACATCTACTGTATACATTTCCATCTTTGCCAATCTGAAAAGTGTTTTTTGTATTTTGCCGTTACATTTAACTCAAATAAAACAATTTAAATAAACAATCTACTGTATAAATTTCCATTTTTGCCCATTTGAAATGTTTGTATTATTATTTATTTTTGTATTTATATTTAACCCAATGTTAGACAATTTAAATGTTAAATAAACATCTACTGTATAAATGTCCATTTTTGCCAATTTGAAAAGTTGTTTTTGTATTTTGCTGTTACATTTAACCGAATTTTAAGCAATTTAAATAAACATCTACTGTATACATTTCCATTTTTGCCAATCTGAAAAGTGATTTTTGTATTTTGCCATTACATTTAACTCAAATAAAACAATTTAAATAAACATCTAATGTATAAATTTCCATTTGTCAATTTGAAAAGTGATCTTTTGTATTTTGCCATTAAATGTAACCCATTTTGAACAATTTAAATAAACATCTAATGCATAAATTTCCATTTTTGCCAATTTTAAATGACTTTTGAATTTTGCTGTTATATTTAACCCAATTTTAGACTATTTAAATAAACTGTATAAATTCCCATTTTTGCCAATTTGAAATGTGTTTTTTTGTATTTTACCATTATATTTAACCCAATTGTAAACAATTTAAATAAATATCTACAGTATAAATTTCCATTTTTGCCAACTGATTTTACATTTAATCCAATTTTAGACTATTTAAATAAACATCTACTGTATAAATTTTCATGTTTTTTGCCAATTTGAAAAGTGATTTTTGTATTTTGCTGTTATATTTAACCCAACTGTAAACAAATTAAATAAATATCTACTATATAAATGTCAATTTTTGCTAATTTGAAAAGTGATTTTTGTATTTTTGTTACATCTAAACAATTTAAATAAACATCTACTTTACAAATGTCTATTTATTTTTTCTACTTAAGGTGATTTATTTGTTATTTGATATATTTTTATATAAATAAAAAAAATCTATAATCTACATATCTATATAAATAAATACAAATCTATAAATATTTGTCAGCTGAAAAGTTATTACATATTTAAAAAATAAATAAATAAAAATAATTCAAATAATATAACCATTAGTAATTATACCTTAAATATGAGCTTCTTTAACCAGGGTCTTTGAGACAGGAAGTCAAGCATAGAGAAGCCAGGGTTGGGTCTCACAGCAGACATGGCAACCCAGTATCCACCTGAAGAACTGCGCCGAATGTTGTCAGGAAATCCCGGGAGGTTGTCTATAAATGTATCCATACCTCCTTTATTGAGACCAGACACATGAACTCTGTGAACAGAACGGAGCAAACATTCAATATGCAGCACTGAACAAAAGCAGTGACAGACTGATATATCAGCTAAACCCATAAATCAGTCTGTGTTTGTTGAGACTATCAACATTGGAAGTATTAGCAACATAGCAATTTTGGTTCCAATTCATCAGCAACCCCTCACTTAATCTATGAGAAGAGCCAGAGTCAACATATAAAACTGATTTAACCAGACCATCCCAGATGAGCGCGGGTTTACAGTACATTAATATTAAAGCTTCTGCAGCACTGAGACCACACTGGCTTTAGTAAGAGAAACATGCTCTGCATCTCTCCACACAGGAAGCTTAATGATGGAGCCTGTTGCCTTGACAACTGCATGCACTCATCATTTATCCAGGTAAGGAGAACGGCCTGTGCCTCGAGCAGACATGAGCCATCAAACAGCAGTGAATGAGCACTACGTAATTCAAGAATTCAGCTATGAGAGGCGATAAAGAAGTGACGGGTGAACCAATGTGCTCTACCTGACCTGATAACTAACCAGCCCAAAGGAACAGAATGTGTAAAATTACACCAGTTGATCAGCAACAGCAGATTTAGCCGGATTAGTCAGATTTGTATTAGGAAGCAAACAGTGAATCTAGTACATCTAAACTTAAATATGTGGCTTGAGGGATGGAAGTACATTAGGGTTTAAAATTTTGGGAGGGATTTTGATGTTTGTGGCAAAGAAATGTGTTTTATGCTTACCAAGACTGCATTTATTTGATTAAAAATACAGTAAAAACAGTAATATTGTGAAATATTATTACATTTTAAAATCACTGTTTTCTATTTGAATATATTTTTAAATGTAATTTATTCCTGTGATGCAAAGCTGAAATTTAAGCATCATTCTCCAGTCTTCAGTGTCACATGATCCTTCAGAAATCACGATGCTCAAGCAACATTTCCTGTTACTATCAGTTATGAAAACTGCTTTATTTTTGTGTGTAAACAATGATAAACTACTTCAAAAGTTTGAAGGAAGATTTAAAAAATTAAAGAAATCAATATTTTTATTCTACAAAATTAAATTGATCAAAAGAAACGGAATTTAATGAATAACGCAGAATGTCATGGAATTTGTCAAAGTTTGAATGAATTAATCAAAAGTAGGTCATTACACTTGAATCAAACCGCAATATGGACTAGTATCTGTAAATATTACGCTGCAAAAGTACCATTTAAATGTGAATCCGCATGTGTCTCTGTTTTAATAAATGGAGCAGACGAGCAGTTTTGTTTACTACACACACTGAAGCGCAGGTGACGCTTGATTTCAGTGTCAGTCGTCTCACTAAATGAGGACATAAATACATGAACAGTATCTGCTGAGAGTCACTTCATGAGCATTTGACCGTTCCATTTTAGGAAAACTAGCGTTATATCATATACACACAAAAATCTAAAGGTAGACACGGCAACCCGTCAAAATAAAAGTCTTCGATGTTTGGCTTGTTTTACACTAACTTAAACATGCAATGTCTAATCTGCACTAGACTTCACATGTTTGGTAAGAGTCCTGGCCTGAACAAATCTAAAGGTCAATATTCAGTTATAATCATAGCGCCACCTGTTGGCAACAGGATACATCATGCTTTTCACTAACTCAAACATACCACGTTCAATCTGCACCAAACTTCATGTTTGATAAAAGTCCTGACCTGAAGACATCTACATGCCAATATCCAGTAGGGGTGTAACGGTACACAGATGTCACGGTTCGGTACGTACCTCGGTTCGGGGGTCACGGTTCGATACAATTTCAGTACAACAGAAAAAAAACAAAACAAATCTACTATGCTAGATTTCTTTTCATTTATTTTTAACAGACAGTAGTACAAATGACAACTTTTTTCCCACCTACATGTCGAAAATACTAAATATATCAAATTTTAATTCTTCTGCAGTATACTTACAAGGAATAAATACTTCACATATATTTAATTTAGTTGTTAGACAAGGGGGGAAAACAGTGTGAAACGTAACAAAGCCTATATTTGCTGAGTTTCAGTTCAGTTTTGTGACAGAAAGGAAACTCAAATGGCAGAAAGCGACATCCTATTTGTTTTTGTTTAAGTTGATTTTGCTGTTATGAGGAAAGCTGTAGTAATCGCGCTGGCGCACACAAACACAAAACATATACATGAGCACGCCCGCCTCACTGTGTCACCGTAGGACCGCGTTAGCATTTGGATACATCGTCATTATAAAAATATTATAGAATATTTGGATTTGTGTCGAATGAGAGAGGTAGGATACAACAGCACAAAGCTCCATTTCGCAGACAGTTGAGTGCGCAAACCTTTAGAGTAACATTATACTCCTTTGTCAGTGAGACACACGTTCAGAATCAGCCCATGATCACTGCCTAGTGGGCTTTGTTTTCAAGTGCATCTGTGGTCGGTTATCAAACAGCGTTGCATTACTGCGGGCGCCCCCTTCTGGACTGAGGGCGAATTGCCTGTATTCGTTGTAAGGCCTCATGCACCGAACCGAGATGCCCGTACCGTTACGGTTCGGTACGAATACATGTATCGTTACACCCCTAATATCCAGTTATAGTCACAGCGCTATCACCTGGTAGCAGGAAGTGTGGCACATATAAATGACTTTGACATATTCCTTCTATATCAGGGGTGTCAAACTCAGTTCCTGGAGGGCCACAGCTTTGCACAGTTTAGATTAAACGCTAATTAAACACACCTGATCAAGCTAATCAAGTCATTTAGGCTTATTTAAAAACTACATGGTATGTGTGTTGGAGTAGGGTTGGAACTAATCTGTGCAGGGCTGTGGCCCTCCAGGAACTGAGTTTGACACCCCTGTTATATATTTGTCACTTTATGTTTACATGTTTATATGTTATATGTTTTCCTAAAGCCACCGGGTGGTGGTGAGCCCAGGTGCGAGGGCGCATTCAACGCTGCTTACAGCTTTCATTAATAATATATTTATAACAATAAATACTGTTCTATTGAACTTTCTATTCATCAAAGAATAAAGGTTTCCAAAAATATAAAGCAGGTTTCAACTGCTGGAATGGACTCTTCAGCTGTTTTCAACTCTGATAATAATCAGAAATGTTTTGAACAGCAAATCAGCATATTATTATGATTTCTGAAGGATCATGTGACACTGAAGACTAGAGTAATGATGCTAAAAATTCAGCTTTGATCACAGGAATAAATTACATTTTAAGATACATATATTAAAAAAACAGTTCTTTTAAATGGTAATAATATTTCAGAACATTACTGTTTTACAGCATTTTTGATCAAATAAATCTGGTCAACATAAGAAACTTCTGTAAAAACCATTAAAAAATATATATTTTTTATTCCAAACTTTTGACTGCCAGTGTAGCTCTAGTTCTGGAATGATAACATCCCATGTTTTGAGTAGAATCATTTAAAAAAAAAAAAATCTGAACAATCAACAACCAAAATAACTGGAGTATAAATAGTTCAGTGAGCATCACCTCCTTATTCTGGCCATTGTGGTTTCAGCCACCAGAACTGACTCTTCATCAGGGAAGAGCTGGATGCCATTTGGAAACCTCAGGTTCTCCATCATCACGGTCACTTCCTTGGTCTCGATATCATACTCGAGCACACTGAAACAAATAAATATCAAGCATCAGTCACCATACAAAAACACCAGTCCCTAAGAAAACAGTGATTTGCACAATGTTCCAAACAGTAAAACTGTAAAGTGCAAAAAGGTGTGAAAATCAGATGTGCCAGTGCATTTTTCATGTCCCAGTTACCGTCCATCTGCCGTGGCTTCCATGATGAGGTGCATGAAGTCTCTGCGCTGCCATCTGCTGCTGGAGTCAGTGAAGTACAGCTTTTTGCCATCCTGAGTTACATCCAGATCATTGACAAAGCCCAGACGTCGACCACCGACCATCTTCCCTGTGCTCAACAGAGATTTTACCTCACCTACAAAACAAACAA
This sequence comes from Labeo calbasu, assembly GCA_019740295.1. Lineage (NCBI taxonomy): Eukaryota > Metazoa > Chordata > Actinopteri > Cypriniformes > Cyprinidae > Labeo > Labeo calbasu. Next base: position 12,154 of record JAHKKF010522013.1, read on the forward strand.
ACAAACAAAAAAAAACATAGTTTTTCTTTGGGCTTGACAGATGTAGCCACTATAAACTATTGTTGCATGATAGGTGTAAAGATGCCTCAATTCCTCCATTTGTGTTCCATTGGGGAAAAAAATGCGTACAGATTTGGAATAAATAATCATAGAATTTGTACTTTTGGATAATCTTTTTTCTGACTTAAAGCAGAATACGTGTATTCCTTTCTCTTACCTGTGACAGGATTGACCTCAAACAGTCCCAAATAGGCATCAGCTACAAAGAGGGTGCCATTTGGTCCCACACGGATTCCCAGAGGACGTCCACAAGTGTGTTCATACTCTCGAGAGCCTTTGAATCAGCAAACAAGTGACTAATGCATATCCAGCACTAATGATAATAGCATTCGATATTAGAGTCATTTTAATTATATCTAATCTATATAACTGTTTTATTATATAAATCTACTGTTGTTAAATAACTTTATGCGTCTGATGGAACAAAATGCTTGAGCTAGTCAACAATTAAAATTCTAAGCACATTTTATGTTTGTTCCCACTGTGTCAGCAGTTTACAACGCAGCCAAGCAAATGGCAGGAGCATATACGCTGTATCAAATGCCTCTATACTGTCATAAAACATTCAAACATCTTTATGCAGGGCTTTATGTTACATTACATTGTTACATTACTTAATGCATGTCCGCTTTACATGCATTAATGGAATGCACCAGTGAAATAAACTAAATAATTCAATAAAAAAAAAGACACGTGTCGAAAACATTAAATTAGTCAGAACATAAAAAAAATACTATAAAAGTATGTACAAAATATATAAATAAATAATATTAAAAATACACTACCAGTCAAAAGTTTTTGTTTTAAAGAAGTCTCTTCTTCTCACCAAGCCTGCATTTATTTGATCCAAAGTACTGCAAAAACAGTAACATTTTAAAAAGTTTGTACCATTTAAAATAAGTGTTTTCTATTTGAATATGTTTTAAAATATTATTTATTCCTGTCAAAGCTGAATTTTCAGCATCATTACTCCTGTCTTCAGTGTCACATGATCCTTCAGAAATCATTGTAATATGCTGATTTACTGTTCAAGAAACATTTATTATTATTATCAATATTATCAAAACAGTTGAGAACATTTGAGTGCAGTTTTAAGGATGAATAGAAAAATCCAAACATCAGCATTTATCTGAAATAAAAAGATTATACACTATACAATTCAAAAGCTTGGAGTCAGTATACATGTTTTATTTTTATTTTTATTTATTGTTTTGGGAAAGAAATTATAGAAATTAATACCTTTATTTAGCAAGGATGCTTTAAATTGATCAAAAGTGATGATAAAGACATTTATATTGTTACAAAAGATTTCTTTTTCAGATAAATGCTGTTCTTCTGAAATTTCTATTCATCAAAGAAACCTGAAAAAACGTAGCTGTTTTCAACTGTTTTTAACATCATCATAATAATAAATAATCATCATAATGAAAAAATAAATGAGCAGCAAATCACAATATTAGAACAGAGACTATAGAATACCCAGGACTTGCCACTCGTTTAGGTTTGAATGGGGAAAGATGCAACGCTCATTATGGCCGCGAAGCCCCGCCTTCTTAATGAAAGAGCCAATCATTGACTAGTAAAGTCAGCGCGTCACTGCAGCTGCTATAGAAACAGTCAGCGTTGTGAGACGTGCACTTAGTACTGCGCATGTGCACTGACTGAACTAGCCTGAAAAATAAGCTTTTTTAACACCATTGGAGCATAAGGAACGATATTTATGAGGCAGTTTGATGTCAGATTTCATTGGTGATTTCAAATATGAAATTTAAAATGACTTCTAAAATGACTTGACTTAAAGGGACTTTGATTAGGATGATTTCTGAAGGATCATGTGACTGGAGTAATGATGCTAAAAATTATTTCAAATTACACTGTAAAATATTACAATAGAAAACAGTTATTCTAATTAGTAAAAATAATTGTAAATATTACTGTTTTTGCTGTACTTTGTATAAAAAAAATACAGGCGGAGTGAGCAGAAGAGACTTCTTCAAAAACATTAAAAATCTTACTGTTCAAAAACTTTTGACTGGTAGTGTGTGTGTGTGTGTGTGTCAAAAACATTAAATTAGTCAAAACATGAATAAACACTATAAAAGTATGTACAAAATATATAAATAAATAATATAAAAATATGAATAAAAATACAGATTTAAATAAGCAATGGCCAATATTTTTTTTTAATATTTAAAATTATTTTAATATTTAAAATGAATTTTATTTTATATATGCATACACACCAATCATATTTCATATGTTGATCAAAATTTCAACAAATATAAATACATATAAAACAAGTATTTGGAAATGGTCAAAATGACCACCAACAAAGTAATACATCATTAAATAAATAAATAGTTCCAACATCATTTGTTAGACTTACATTATTCTCTTACAAAAATTAATGTTACAGTTTTCTAAAAGTTATGAAGATTCATGGCTCGTGCAATAAAACTATGAACCTGAACATTTCAAACACCAAGGTTATTCATGTTGAAATCCCACATTATGCAGTGTTTGAGGAAGTAGTCCAGTATTACTGGTTTTCTTACCACATGGTGGCTTGCCAATTGTTGCTAATACATGAACATTCCTTCCCTCAATTTTGACGATCTTTCCATCAGCCGTCCCAGTGTACAAAACATCTGCAATACAAGAATGATTCAGAAACATTACATGCTTTCATTAAACATAATTTTTTAAAAATATGTTCTTTAATTACATTTTTTATAAATAAAGATCTTCATACTTTATGCACTGTTAGTGTGCAAGCATGCAATACAAAAACATCTAATCGCACACTCCTCACACACTCAACTTTCATCTATTTTGGCAATACGTCAGTGTACACTGCCAAACAGCTGGGACAAACCGGGTGAAAGGTTACACTGTGACTGCACTGCATTGTAAATACTGACCTCCAATGTTAGCAAGGGATTCTGGTCCGATCAGCCGCTCCTCAAACAGTCGCTCTGCTTGTCTGAGTTTCAGGTTTGGCTCGTAACAGCCAGTCATCAGAGGTGGTTCATTGAGACTGATTATTAAAAACAAAAGGGGGAGAAAAAAACAAAGAAACAGATTAGTCAAGTCACATGTTCAGCTGTTGAGAAGATGTTTGCGCTAAACTGAAAGGCGTTCTTACGGGAGAACGCCGCAGGAGATGAAATGCCCTACATATCAACTGCAGAATCATCAATTATTAACTATTGTCAGAACTAAGAGAGAAATGAGAAAGCACTGTGGGACTTGGCTTAAGATGAATATTTATATTGGATTTTGTCAAGAACATTATGGCAGCAGATCACATCAGAACCAAAATGATTATACTGAACCGGATGGAGAAGAATTATTAAAGAGGTCTTCCATCAGCATTAAAGGAACAGTTCATGCAAATATGAAAATTGTAGCTTAATTTCCTCTCACTCATATCATTCCTTTCTGTCTTCTGTGAAACACAAGGATCTGCAGTAGTAAAATCAGTCCATACAACTCACGTACTGTATTCAAATGTCTATATAAATTAAATTAAATTCATTTTTTAATGAAGTAAAAAAAAAAAAAAAAAAAAACACCTTTCAAACCAGCATACCAGGTTCAATTTCATGTAAATCTACTACCACTACCACTACTCAATTAAAATAAATCTGACATAAAATATTAATATTAGACAAAAAACTTGAACGAAAAATTATAAATAAATAAAAATCGGAAAAATTAAATAAATAAGCTTAATTTAAGAACTACATAAGTACTAAAATGACTATATTTGACCCTGGACCACAAAACCAGTCATAAGGCTCAATTTTTTAAAATTGAGATTTAAACATCATCTGAAGCTGAATAAATAAGCTTTCTATTGATATATGGTTTGTTAGGATAGGACAATATCTGGCCGAGATACAACTACAATGACCAAAATTATAAACGCAACACTTTTGTTTTTGCCCCCATTTTTCATGAGCTGAACTCAAAGATCTAAGACTTTTTCTATGTACACAAAAGGCCTA
>JAHKKF010522013.1:16273-29187 GCA_019740295.1 Labeo calbasu
TGTTAGTGAGCACTTCTCCTTGCCGAGATAATCCATCCACCTCACAGGTGTGGCATATCAAGATGCTGATTAGACAGCATGATTATTGCACAGGTGTGTCTTAAGCTGGCCACAATAAAAGGCCACTCTAAAATGTGCAGTTTTATCACACAGCACAATGCCACAGATGTTGCTAGTTTTGAGGGAGCGTGCAATTGGCATACTGACTGCAGGAATGTCCACCAGAGCTGTTCCCAGTGAACTGAATGTTCATTTCTCTGCGTTTATAATTTTGGTCAGTGTATTTGAAAATCTGTAATCTGAGGGTGCAAAAAATAAAAATAAAAATGAATAAATAAAAAATAAATTAAAAAATTGCCTTCAAAGTTGTCCAAATGAAGTTCTTAGCAATGCATATTACTAATCAAAAATTAAGTTTTGATATATTTACGGTAGGGAATTTACAAAATATCTTCATGGAACATGATCTTTACTTAATATCCTAATGATTTTTGGCATAAAAGAAAAACAATGATAATTTTGACCCATACAATGCATTTTTGGTTAGTGCTACAAATATACCCGTGCTACTTAGGACTGGTTTTGTGGTCCAAGGTCACATATGTAAAGCTAAAAAAATAATAATAACAATAAAAAAAAACAGCTTTATTGAAATATTTTAAAAAACAATAAAAAAGGAAAAAAAGGAATGAAAAATCTGAACCATTTTGAAAAGGACATTTTTATGTGGCATACGTGAACACATTAAATATAGTATACAAATCACATGGACTAACTTTAAGGCGTTTTTTTGTATTTTTGGCAATACAAATCACTATGCACTTTTGATATGTGCAAAGCAGAAAGTCAAATGCGTGTGAATTATAAATTCTACGGGACAATCAAAAGATAACATTTACAAAAAACAAAACATATCATTAAAACTGATCATATAAACATAAAACTGAACCTATAAAATCTGGAAGGAGGAAGTTTTTACAATAGAAGCAATATGTAATAGCTTTACAACAGAGCTTGTTTTGGATTGCAACATTTCTAGCCTGGCAACAGCATTTTGCAGTAAGTTATTTTCGGTGTTTTGTAATAAGACATACAACCAGCATTTAGCAATAAACCTCTGAGTAGAGCCAATGACTATAACTCACGGTATCTCAACAATGCTGTATGACACAATATCCTAACTGTATTCCTCTCTGCAACTCCTCTCATAGATCATTACATGCACATACACATTTATTGCTGCATGAGTAATATCCTATTGCACAAATTAATCATTTGGTAATTAATTACAATTAGAAAATGACATTTAAAGGTCATTTTATAAACTTATATCCGCGTAGAGCAAAGCGTAAATGGAACATTTACACTCCCATAGATATTTCAAAGCCTTTGAAATTGTATACAGTATTTCCAGGTTTTCCATCACCAACCCCTGAATCTCTGAAATACTGTGTGACTTGTGTGTTTTTCATTCCAGGTCAGTGCATGGAGGTGCAAATCTTTATGAGAGCAGAAAGCTCACCTGAACACCTCTGGTTGAATGGGAGACTCCAGCAGGAAAATGACCACCAGCAGAGGGAAGAGCAGGAAAGCCACTAATGTGAGTAATGTCACACGAAACACCTTGCCACTGTAAGTGCTAAAACACACAAATAACAATATGGAAGTCAGGTATATTTATTTGGAGAGCATATTTTTTACACAGTTAATTAAAAGTGCATATGAATGCTTTCAGAAATGCATTAAAGATAAATAGGGCTGTCTTACCTTGTGTTTTTGTACTGTGGTTCATGGGTTTCATCTGTAATTATTTGAGGTCTGTTCAACCTCCTGAACCGCAGTCCCTCGGGCTCATTCATTCTGTTGTTGTGTCGACTTCCTCTCGTTCTTCGCTTTCACAGTTACGTTCACTAAAACATAAGGCTAAATAGACACTGGACCGACAAACGCCGAATTTATTCGCTACATCCCAAAACCAGCGCAGTTCATAACGTGCACGAGTCCTATGCGCGTTCTCAACACCAGTAACGTGTAAACAGAGAAACGATGTGACACACTCAGCGACACTAAGATATTTTTTTCAAATTAAAAGTCTTGCGCAAACGTGTTAGCGAGCTGAACGACTACAATAGCTTACAGTAACTTTCATGCGGTATTAATAAACAATACAAATAATTAGGGCTGTCAGTCGATTACATTTTTAATCTACTAATTTATTACATGATATTTCGATTAATTAATCTAATCAATCGCATATTAATCGCACATCAAATTACTCCCAAAAGATAATTTAAAGTCAGTGTTGTGTAAAGCATCAAACAGACAAAAAAGTAGTTTCAGCAAACTATAATTTGTTTTAAAAAAAATAATTTTATTTTATTGAAAATAGAATTTAATACACATAAACATTTAGGCTGCAACAGCCTAACGTAAACTATGGAAAACAAGATATTTTGATAAACATCTCAGTATTTTTTGTTCGTACGTTGTACATCATGGTAACCAAAACAGCTTTGTTACCAACAGTCTTCAAAATACCTTCTTTCATCTTCCACAAAAGAAAAGGTTTGAAATGACATGAGAATAAATGACAGAATTTTTTTTTTTTTTTTTTTTTGGTGAACTATCCCTCAATCCTAACGTTTTAATTTTTAATCTTCTTGTTTTTATTATCATTATTATTTATTTATTTATTTATTTTTATTTATTTATTTATTTTGAAACTTTTTTTATGAAATGATACTTTAAATAAGAAACGAAATCTGCCAGCAAGTGGCGATAAATGCTTTTATGATTAGTTCAAACGGCTGATTCATTCAGTAAAGAAGTAAATGGCTCTCTTTATGAATGGGCTTTTAAATCATTGATTCACACGATTCGTTCAAAGCGCGGATTCATTCAGAAACTACCGCTGTGTTGCTCGGAGACGCGCAACAATTCTACTCTAACAATTTAATCGCGTTATTTTTCATAACTAGTTAATCAAATAAACACATTAAACTGACAGCCCTAATAAATATATACATGTAAATACATGTAAATATTTTCAAAATATAGGCCTACATTTTATGTGTGTGTATTTATATATACATAATAAATATACACAATACACACACATATTATGTAAACTAAAAAAAAGTATTTTGGATACCATTAATCGTGATTAATCATTTGACAGCACTACAGGACATTGCCATTGGATATAAATGGACATTGTTTTAGACCTGTACTCTATTCTAGTTGTTCGACGACTCCCGTTATGAGTTAAAGTAATTAATTAATACTTTTAATATAAAAAAAGATACATTTTAACTATTATTTTGACTTTAATTATGAAAAATTACACTTTAATGTCGTTTTATGGTTTCTGACTTCACACTGCTGGTTAAGGCTTGCACAAGCTCTCCCCCTGGATTCTGGACTGAGAGTGTATGTTGATGCTCCAATGGCCGTTTTCAACACTGAGAACATTCGTGCTACAGTTTGGATTGCCCTCAAGAGGCTTGATCTCAATGGTTGGTGTCATTTTTGTAATAATTTGTCTAAAGTGCATTTAGTTTAACAGCGATCGGTTGTTTAACTGCAGCTTAGCATCCTGGGTTGCCATGGCAACATGAACAGGTTTGATGTAGAATCTCTTTCATCTGCCTTTTTGTCTCCTTCTTTATAAAAAAACAGTTATCATATCATGAATTACTGAGAAGTATGTAGCTTTGTCTTTTGGCCAGTGTTCTTAAAGCAGTGTGATAGATGGAGAGCAACAGGTGCATCTGACAGCACAGGGCAGTTACTGGTATTGTTTTGACTATGGCTTTGAATAATTGTTGCAAGGTTTTGTGCTGACATGCAAATCACATGCAAATATAAACGATATGTCGTGATGCTGACATAAGCTGTTATTTTTTTGCAGATAACAGGGTCACAGCCCTCCGGGAGGTTCCCATTCTGAGTGGAGCCAAAGTAACCAGCATAAAACAAGTGCGTTTTTAACTAGTTCTTGGGTTAGATGTTGAGATTTTTGTGAGATGTTTGTGTTAATTTAGTATTGTCTCTCCTTACAGATACTGGCTCATTCTTTCAGGCTTGACACGTCTCAGAAAATACTTAAGGTAGTTTGACATGCATAACCTTCCTGTAGTGTTTGAAACTGTTACCAACTGCTCTTTATTTATAGAAATGGAATAATTTTGAAATCAATTTCCAGATACGAAACAATCGAGGATGTCTAATTCCATTAAACTGCTCCATGCCACCAAACAGCAAGCAAATGTAAGTATGTTTAAAGAACTTGCCATAGTGTCAAAGGTCTATTCATGTATGAGTATCAGCTTTAGACAACGACAATTAAAAGGAATTTGCAGCATATAGTAGCATTGCTTTATAACTGGTCAATATTTGGTCCCTTTAATTAATTTTCAGGGACTTTTTTTTTTTTTACATTTATTTATTATTATTATTATTTATTATTAATATTTTGTTATTTTATATTTAAAAAAAAAATAGTATGTCACAATATTACATCAAATACCTGAATTTAATCTATCAATTTAAATAAATTTAGTGAATAAATGATAAATGATACATACAATATAGTACATTTTACATAAATGGCTGACATAATACATTTTTGACTTGGTTGAAGGAATAATTCCCCCAAAAATGAAAATTTGCTGACAATTTACTTACCCTCAGGCCAATTAATATGTAGATGAGTTTGTTTCTTTATCAGAACAAATTTGGAGAAAGGTAATGTTACATCACTTGCTCACCAATGGATCCTCTGCAGTGAATGGGTGCCGTCAGAATGAGAGTCCAAACAGCTGACAAAAACACCACAACAATCCACAAGCAATCCACACCACTCCAGTAAATCAATTAAGATCTTTTTCAATCTGAATTGAAAAGTCAAGTCACCTTTATTCATATAGCTCTTTTAACAATACAGATTGTATCAAAGAATTTTTACAGTATTAAATAGGAAAATAGTGTGTCAATAATGCAAAAAGACAACAGAAAACACTAATTTTTCAGTTAAAGGCAGTTCATCATTCAGTGATATCATCATCAAACAGTATCTGTGCAATCAAGTCGACTATATCGCTGGAATTAAGTGTCCCAAACTAAGCAAGCCAGAGGCGACAGCAGCAAAGAAAACAAAAACAAACCTCTATCTGTGACAGAAATGGAGGAAAAAACCTTGGGAGAAACCAGGCTCAGTTAGGGGACCAGTTCTCCTCTGGCCAGACGAATTTAAGCAATTTAATTCTAGGCTGCAGCAAAGTCAGATTGTGCAGAGGACTCATCTGGTTTCCGTGGTCTTGTGCCGAGGGCCATCTAGATGACGAGGTCTTCGCTGGAGATCTGTCTCTGGGGCTCATCTAGTTCAGTGTTTCCCAACCACCTTCCTGGAGGCCCCCCAACATTTTTGGACATTTTGCATCTCTCCTTTGTCTGACACACCCATTTCAGGTCTTGGAGTCTCTACTAATGAGCTAATGATCTGAATCAGGTGTGTTTGATTAAGGAGACATGCAAAACAGTGTTGGGGGGCCTCCAGGAACGTGGTTGGGAACCACTGATCTAGTTGACGTACTGCAGTAGTTTCAGCCTCAGAAGTCATGCGCACGGAACGTTGGTTGAACATCTGATACATAAGGCACACTCATCTGGAAACGCTTCTGGAGTTTCAAAGTTGTCATCGGATCAGTTAAATTATACAGGATTTCTGGGAGACGTGTGTGTTGCGTTTTAATGTTCCACCCGGAAACAAAGATGCCATGACGCCAAACTCCCTCATAGAAGAAGAAAGCTGTCAAGTTTACAGCTGTGACAATGAGCACTTATCAGTATCAACTAAACTCTGGATTTTCAAAAGTATGTATAATATTTAAATTTCACGGCATAGAATCTTTAAAATACGTCCAAGAGTTTTACACACCGGTCTGTTATTGTGGCAACATTTCCACGCCCCTAAACATGATGCGCCACAAAACGGAACTAAGCCGTTAAAGTGGACCAAGTTCTCAGACCTTTAGCTGTCAGTCCGAAGGCCTTGCTTGCTATGCGAGGCAACGGTGACCTTGAAATAAGAACGAAACATTATATTATATTAGAACACAACTAATATTAGCATAGATGCAATTCTTCTTACGATGTAACAAGTACATTGGGTGTTATGGGAAGTGTTCCCGGTTCCGGCTGTCTGTAATAATAATTAAAGTGCCAGAGTTCTGAGAATACAGCAGATGTAAAGGACTATAATGCGATAAGAGCTCGCTCAAGTTTTACAAATGCTAGAAAAGTGGCATTCAAAGGAAAGATTGCTGTCAAATAGCACACCTAGGTTTCTAATTGATGACAAAGAATGACAGAGCAGCCATCGAGTGTTATTCTTTTAGGTTTTTACATGCAGAGTCTTTAGGTCAGAGAATTAACACCTCTGTTTTTTCAGAATTTAGCAGTAAGAAATTACTCGTCATCCAGTTTTTTTAGATCAACTATGCATTCAGTTTTTCAAATTGGTATGTTTCACCGGGCCACGAAGAAATATAGAGCTGAGTATAACAGTGAAAGTTAACACCACGTTTCCTGATGATATCTCCCAAGGTATGTGTTTATAATAAATTTGTCATCAAGGCAGTTTAACTTTAAAACATTGTTTCTGGGCAAAATTGCTTCAGGTCCATATAAAGCTATAAAAAGCTTTGTCCAGTTAAAAAAAAAAGTCCATTCCTTGTTGTTTCCTCACATCAGAATCCACCGACATATTTGTTCAGGACTTGTTTTGGACTGTTTTCGATTGTAAGATGTGCTTAACTTTGCCTCAATTATGGATTATGGGCTTCTATTTTGGTCAGAAGCATCAGTTTAAAGTTAAATTGCCTTAATGTTAAATCTGTTTCTGAGAAAAACACTTTTTTTTTTTTACAATTAACTTATGGACTGGCGAAGTGTGGATTACTTGTGGATTATTGTAATGTTTTTATCAGCTGTTTGGACTGAGGATCCATTGGTGAGCAAGTCACGTAACGCTCAATTTCTCCAAATATGCTCTGAAGAAGAAACAAACTCATCTATATCTTACATGGCTTGAGGGTTAATTAAATACTAAGCAAATTTTCATTTTTGGGTGAACTATTCCTTTAATGTCAAACCAAAGTCATTTCTTTCCATTTATGATGTGATGTTTATTTTATTTTCAAGTTTGACTACTTTTAAATCTGTTAATTTGTTTCTGTGTGTTGTACCCAGGCCATACGTCCTTGAAGTGGCCAAAAACTACCAGCATGGTACGAAAACTTGTGGTCTTTTTTAATATAGATTTTATCCCTGGCTTTTTACTTTATCAAAAAAATCACATTTTTTTCCTTTCCTGAATATAGTCAATCCAAGGCCGAGAAGTATTCCCATGACTGTTATTAATAAAACCCTGAAGTCGAGACTACAGAGCATTGTGAAAAGGGTGAGACGTTTGACTCCCTTAGAGTCTCTGATACTCAAACTGCTTCTTTAAATGTAAAACAACTTCCCAGTTTAAAACTCTATGACACAGTGTGAACGTTGCTTTTATTTCAGATTGAAAGATTAGAAGAACTGTTGCCTCAAATCAAGCTAAAACACCATGAAAAGATGACGAAGGTGAACTTCTGATCTGATGTTATATTGAACTCAGTTTCCTTTTACTGCTTTGATGTTTTTTCTGTTGAAACAGGATGTTGCTCCTTCATTTTTAAGTGTAAGTGGCTTTAGTTACGTCACAGATTAACCAATGTTTGCTACTTGCTATCAGGCCATCTAGCTATAGCAGGCAGAGAGCATTTGACTGGACAAAAAGCCATACTGTATATGCACTGTAAAAAATGAAAAACACAATTTGTAGAGTCACCTTAAAATAATTTGTTACCCTGCTGCCTTAAAATTTTAAGTTTAGTCAACTAAAATAAGTTTATTCAACTTGAAATGTTGTTGTGCTAAGTAACAACTTAGATATTTGTGTTTGCTGAACTTAACAGATGGGTAAGTAACTCCGCTTCCTTAAAATTTTAAGTTGATTCAACTCAAATATCTAAGTTGTCCCTTAGTGTAATTTAACACAAGTTGAATAAACTTTTTTTGAGCAGCCAGGTTACGAATTATTTTAAGTTGACTCAACAAATTGTTTTTTACAGTGTGCCTATCATCAGTAAGTCTTTTTGTTATTGTTTTCCAGGCAGATAAACAGTACATAAATATACACTATAAGTAAATTGAGTTAACTTTTAGGAGCATGGACTAAACACCACAAAACTCGAAATTTTGTCTCTAAAAAAGTAATTCTTATATGATGGCAAATAATTTAATACCTTTCATTGCAGGATATTGAGTTATTGAATCAAAAGCTGGTATTTCTTCACAAACGAATGCAGGTAAAATGTTATTCCTCATTTAGCTGTGTGACTATTATCAAGATGGTAATATAATAATTACTAACTAATCTATATCAACAATGTCATCTGTTCACATAGGTGTCAGTTATAAAGGAATGTAATGTGAATATTATTTGCCATAATATTGTAATTATAAAAGCGAGACTCAATATGTCTGTTCGTTTTAGATGGCTGAGTCGTATTGTTGGGAGGGGATGTTGAGAAGAGCTCCTCTGTGGTGAATGATGCCTAAGTTTCAGGAAGTCTGGTTGAACTGTTGATTTTCACCAACTAACATATCCAGTAATATCTTAGAGAGGAGAATCAGGCTGTTCAGTTTTTCTTTTGTATCTGTAGAGAATCTGAATGATCTTTCTGGAGTTGTATAAATAACTCGCCATGTATTTTATCTGCATAGTGGACACATGTCAGATTGAAAATGCATGAGTGTGATTGCATTACATATGGCATCTACAAATAAATAAATGCTTAATAAGATTTTTGTGATTTTTATTTTTTTTTTTCGTGGATGTAGGAATCCATTTCTTCTCAGATTCATACAGGTTTCTAGCAGAGTAACCACAGGTGTAGAGATTCACCTTAACTACTATATCAGCTGGATGCATTGCTGTGAATGGGTGCCATCAGAATGAGAGTCCAAACAGCTGATAAAAGCACCACTATAATCCTCAAGTAATCCACACCACTCCAGTCCACCAATTAATGTGTTAAAAAGCCAATAACTGTGTTTGTAAGAAACAAATCCATCAAGACTTTCAAACTTTAAACCATTGCTTCTGGCTAAAATACAAGTCCTCATATTGCTTTCTCCAGTGAAATGGATTAAGTGAATTTACAGCAGAATTTAGAGTAGCTCCATGCCTAACAACACCCCTTAGCTGCTTTATATTCACTGTAAATCATGGATTCTTGGGGGTTATTGCTTTGGTACTACATAACAAGTTCCTTAAAAACTGCATCTCTAATGATCAACAATACAATTCACTGAAAGATGGCAAAATGTAAATGTGTTAGACCTATATTTAATAAAAACATAAAAATGTGGTCGGGTGTCCCGAGATCGAATCCTGCCTCGTGGACCTTTCCTGATCCCACCCCTCTCTCTCTCACTTGCTTCCTGTCCTGTCTCTACTATCCTATCAAGGAAAAATGGTAAAATTCCAAAAATGTGTAATAACTCTGTAAAATAAGTAAATTGGCCAATTTTGTTTGTCGAAGAGTTGCAAAAATGACAACACCCTTGTGAAGTTCTAGTACTTAGTATGTCCTCAATAACTTAATATTGCTCTGAACCCTCTTGGCATTGAGTGCATAAGTTTGTGACAAATTGTCACATCTGTTGTTTAACTCCTGGAGTATGACCTCCTTAAATGCCTTGGCACTCTTACATCCCTACAGAAGAACTTCACAAACACTGAACTTCACTATGGGAACTGGGAACTCGCTGTACCCCCTCCTCTAGCAAGGCCATAACATTTTCTGTTAGATCTGAAAGTATTGACTTCATTATGAATATCGCTTTGGAAAAGGCTAAATGATTTTATTGTACTTAAGGCAGACTTCAGTCAAAAGTTTTTGAACAGTGCAAATTATTATTATTATTATTATTTTTAAAGACGTCTCTTCTGCTCACCAAGTCTGCATTTATTTGATCCAAAGTACAGCAAAAACAGTAAAATATTGAAAAAAAGTACTATTTAAAATATTATTAGAATATTATTATTAAAAGAGTATTAAATTGCTGAAGGACACTGAAGACTAAAGTAATGATGCTGAAAATGTAGCTTTGATCAAAGGAACAAATTACATTTTAAAATATATTCAAATAGAAAGTAGCTATTTTAAACAGTAAAAATATTCATAATATTACTGTTTTTGCTGTATTTTGGATTAAATAAATCCAGACCTGGTGAGCAGAAGAGATTTCCAAAACAAAGATTCACATATAATGTACTCACCCTCTTGTCATCCAAGATGTTCATGTCTTTCTTTCTTCAGTTGTAAAAAATTGTTTTTTGAGGACAACATTTCAGCATTTTTCTCTATATAATGGACTGATATGGTGCCCCAATTTTGAACTTCCAAAATGTAATTTAAATGCGGCTTCAAACGATCCCAAATGCAGTTGTAAACGATCCCAGCCGAGGAAGAAGGTCTTATCTAGCGAAACGATCGGTTATTTTCATAAAAATAATACAATTTAAATACTTTTTAGTCTCAAACGCTCGTCTTGTTTTGCTCTCCCTGAACTCTGTGTATTCTGACTCAAGACAGTTAGGGTATGTAGAAAAACTACAATCATATTTTCTCCCTGAACTTCAAAAATCATTTCAAAATCATCCTACATCGCTGCAGAAGTACCGACCCAGTCTTTGCAATGTGAACATGCAAAGAAGATCAAACACCCTTAACAAAAAAGGTAAAACAGCGATACAGGACGATTTTGAAGTTGAGGGAGAACATGAGATGGGAGTTTTTTCGACATGCCAGAACTGTCATGAACCGGAACAAAAACAGTCCAGGCAGAGTAAGACAAGACAAGTGATTGACATTAAATTATATATATTATATTAATTAATTATATTAATTACATAAATTATATTATTTTTATGAAAATAACCGATCGTTTTGCTAGATAAGACCCTTCTTCCTCAGCTGGGATCATTTACAACCGCATCTGGGATCATTTGAAGCCGCAGTTCAGTTCAAAATCAGGGCACCATATCAGTCCATTATATGAAATGTTTTCCTCAAAAAACATAATTTCATTACGACTGAAGAAAGAAAGACATGAACATCGTGGATGACAAGGGGGTGAGCATATGTGAATCTTTGTCTCCTTTAAAAAAAATGGTAGTGTGACTCCAGTGTGGACAACGTGTTTCACTTTGCATGTTGCATCTCACTGTGGTGTAAAGACCTGATATATAAGGGATCTCATCACAAGTTCATTGTTTTTGAATCAGCCAAAAAAAAAAAAAAAAAAAAGAAAATTCTCCTGACAGTTCTGTCCCAAGTGTTCTCAGCATTACATCTAAGAATGATTCACTGGGCTATATATCAGTTTAACCATTGAGTTATTAACTTCAAATGCTTTGGTTCAACAAAAATAGCCTTGGACCAGAACATTTTTATTTAGTTTTATTTCACAAGTTCACCTGCCCATCCAGTCCTAATGGTTAATGGTAAACTAACTTAGCTTGCTGTCCTCAACAGAGGCTCGAACCCAAGGCTCGGCTTGAGCTCTGAGTTTAACTACCCATTGCGGTGCTACACAGAGATTGATGCTAAGACTGCGCAATGACTGCTGCTTATATACTCTTGTTATAATGATTGACAGGACTGAATGATTAGGCTCCTCCCAAAACTTTGTTTGGAAACTCATTTAGCAACTTTTAGGAGGGTGTACGCATTTTTGCAACATATTTTATCACTTTAATAAGGACATGTTATTTTCCTGATTAATTTTGACATGCTTCTTTGGTAACTGATCAAGCAGGACTTCCTGGAACCCAAATAAGTCTTCTACATTTATTCATTTAGCAGATGCTTTTATCCAAAGTGACTTCTAAGTAAAGAGTAATTGCTGAATTTAAGTTTCAGTGTACTCTGTTATACTGAGTACTGTAGTTTACAAATACATCAACATATGCCCATTATAATTTTTAAGCATCAATATATTTATATAAAGTGGGATGTGTGTTTTTCAAGTGCTGTGACTGGTTATTATTAGACATAATCAATATGAGTTTAATGGGTGCATACACTACCAGTCAAAAGTTTTTGAACAGTAAGATTTTAATGTTTTTTTTTAAAGAAGTCTCTTCTGCTCACCAAGCCTGCATTTATTGGATCCAAAGTACAACAAAAACAGTGATACTGTGAAATATTTTTACTATTTAAAATAACTGCTTTCTATTAGAATATATTTTAAAATGTAATTTATTCCTGCGATCAAATCTAAATTTTCAGCATCATTACTCCAGTCTTCAGTGTCACGCAATCCTTCGGAAATCATTCTAATATGCTGATTTGCTGTTCAAGAAACATTTTTGTATTATTATTATTATCATCAATATTTAAAACAGTTAAGTACATTTTCTTCAGGATTCTTTGATGAACAGAAAGAGAATCTAAAGAGAAAATAAAAAGCTTTTGTAACATTTTACACTTCAGTACAACATTTGAAGTGGATCAAAATCTTTCATCAAAGTTGTCCTAAAACCAAAACAGTGCCTGTTCTTGTCTTAGGACAGGGGTCACCAAACTTGTTCCTGGAGGGCCGGTGTCCTACAGAGTTTACCTCCAACTTTCCTCAACACACCTGCCTGGATATTTCAAGTATACCTAGTAAGACCTAGCAGGTTCAGGTGTGTTTGATTATGAATATATGAGAAAAATAAATAAATAAAATAAAATAAAATAAAATAAATAAATAAATAAATAAATAAATAAATAAATAAATAAATATATATATATACACATACA
>JAHKKF010522014.1:0-69282 GCA_019740295.1 Labeo calbasu
AATATAAAATGTCTTTGGATTTGTACGACAACAACCAGGAAACAAAAAGATCAAGTACATTTCAGCCGAAACATGTCGATCCAACCTGCTTAATCAAATAAGGTCAGATTGCAAAACCTCTTGTGATTGAACTGTCTTTGTTTGACACACTGGGCACAGCTTCAATATTAACAGTTGTGTTGTGCCACCTAGTGGTCTTTATTTAGAATCACAGCTTGGAGTGGTGGACTAAATCAATCAATCACATGCCACTTTACACAGCGTATAGATTTCTATATAATGCAGAAAATCTATAGAATTGTTTCAGAGAATATAAAACCTTGTATTCATTGCAATAAAGCAAATAAAAATCAATCAATCAGCCAGTCAGTCTGATCAATAACATCTACTGTATGGGACGCTGCAGCTAGTTGTTAGAGTGGGTTTATTTAACTAAACTATTTTGTATTCATATCTACCATTATTGCCTAGGAAAAAAGAAGCTGTACAGCAGGGCATGTTGCTTCTCTTGATGGGGTAGTTGAAATAATGGCATCTGGAAAAAAAAAATAATAATCCAGTCATGTTTACTGGCTTGTTTTTAGTGATAATAAAACTCTATACTAAAAAACCATCACTGGGGCGGTACACCAAAATACAAAATCTTAAAAGTACATCTTTGTAATTTATTTACCCCTTATGATGGTACCTTAAATGCACATATTAGTACTTTTAAAAGTACATGTTAGTACTAAAGGTACTAAAACTGAGACTGAACTTTTTACTGAGAGTGCATAACAACAAAAATGAAAGGGTGACATACAAAAAATGTCAAACCAATTTTAACATTTACTTGAAAGTCAATCATTTGTTTTACATAAAAATGTTTATTTATTTATTTTTTTTTTTTAAAAAAACCCTTATTATTATTTAAAAATAAAATTAAAAATTGTGTTCATCATGAATCATCAGTAAAGTTATGACATAAAATATTTAACCACAAAGGAGTATTTTAATCTTGTTTACCACCAGTACATTATCTAAACATCTTATTAAAAAAAGATATATTTATTTAGGGAGAAAAATGATTGGATTATTCTTGTCAGAACGTAGTTCTTAAGTTTTACAATCATATCATGTTTCACATTAAATTATAATACGAAATAAAGTAACATTTCACGTTACTGGTATGATGCCACCTAGTGGCTCTTACAAGGAAACGTGCCATATTCCTTTCCATTCCCTGGTGAATGGTTGAATCTGATTGGCTGACGAACGTTCTGCTGTTCAATTTTTCTCGGGGAAACGCACAACGAAAGTAGATCCAGGGAGTTCTTGACCGCAGTACATATCCATATATCACTTCGCCAAATGATTTCAGTTATTCAAAGGTCCTTAAAGCAGGCTATAACAGCAAAAGAACCAAAACCCACAACGACACTGACCAAGCAAATAAATATAGTAAGTATAAAAATGGCAAATTATTTCCATGTTGTTGTTATAAAATTACATTTTATTATGTACGGAAAGCTTGCGCACACTCTATTTCTCCCGCTCTCCCTTACAAACACACACACACACACACACATACTGTACAACGGAAAGACACTCACAGGAACTTGTTGTCAACGCTGCTCTGACGATTGTCATTAATAACGGCTCTGTTCTTGTAGAAGATGAACCTGCAGTTTCGTTATTAGTAGAAACAATGCTGCCGAACACAGCTGAGAGACCCACAGACTCAGGTAAGTCTCTGTCTGTTTAATATTTATTAGCCTAACTGCATTAATCTGCTATCAAAAGTTAGAGCCTCTGTTGCTAGGTCTATGACGTTTTGGATTAAACAATGGAGGTGTTGGATGAGATGTGGATTAATCCTACTCACAAGAGCTTTTCAAGGGCAAAAACCTGACTTAAATTACTGCATCTGAACAACATTTGAGGTGTGGTAACCATAGTATAAGTGTAATAACTGACTCCGTTCCATTCAATTGTTAGACAGTAATGCGTTCTGGCCGCATCACCACCTCAGATGTGGATTATTTTCTAATAATTCAAGGACCTGTCGTCAATTATTTCTTACATGGCACCACTGCCATGCAAACCCATTAAGCCCCTTTATAGTTCTTTAAAAGAACTCTCTCTTAATCTCTCAGTTTATTTGGGGAATTGTTTACAAAATGACATTATGACCTCAGAAGATCATAAAAGTGATTCAAAACAGTTGTGTAGTAAACTCCCATTCATAGCAAACATAAATCCAAGGAGAGTGGGGTTCCTTTTATGGTTCTACATAGCACTGTTTGACAAAAGTGCTGTATAGACCTTTAAAGATAGGTGCTATATAGGACTTAATGAGCTTCCCCTATGATTACAATTTACAAACCAATAAACCACTTCTAGTGCTGTTTAGCACCATTTTTGTTTAGTGAGTGTAGTATCGGGTCAGGTGCATTGCACTGTGTACAGTATTGTGTGGAGTTTGCTATGATAAACAGTTGAGGTCAAAAGTTTACCTTGCAGAATCTGCAAAATGTTAATTATTTTACCAAAATAAGAGGGCTCATACTCAATGCATGTTTAGTGATAGTCCCTTGTTTGTCCTGAACAGTTAAACTGCTCGCTGTTCTTCAGAAAAATCCTTCATGTCCCACACATTCTTTGGTTTTTCAGCATTTTTGTGTATTTGATGCTCCACTGATGCTCCAGAAATAAACACGATGCATTAAGAGCTGGGGAGTGTAAACTTTTGAACAGAATGAAGATTCAAATTCAAGTTTTCACCCCTCGGTTCTTAATGCATGGTTTTTCCTTCTGGAGCATCAGTGAGCATTTGAACCTTTTGTAGTAGTTGCATATGAGTCCCTCAGTCATCCTCAGTGTGAAAAGATGTATCTCAAAATCATACAGTCATTGTAGGAAAGGATTCAAATACACAACATGTTGAAAAACGAAAGAATTTGTGGGACCTGAAGGATTTTTCTGTTCAGGACAAACAAGGGATTGATGAACAACCATCACTAAACAAAAACAAACAAACAAACACAGCTGTGAACCATTCAGGTAACAATATAGTATTAAGAATCAAGCGTATGTACACTTTTGAACGGAGTCATTTTTATAAATTCAACTATTATTTTCTGTTGTGGACTTTCGTATGATCCCTGTTATTTTGGTAAAATAATTAAGATTTTGAAGATTCTGCAAGGTGTATGTAAACTTTTGACCTCAACTGTATATAGTGCACATTTTGGTCCTTTATACAATGTCTGGGAAAACTATCCATTAGAATACTCATTCATCTGAATGGCGGTTGTTTGGCTGGCACATAAGCACTCATTGAAAAACATAAAAAACGTTTTGATTTCCTGTTGACTTAAAGATATACCACATATAGTCACATTTATTACACCGTTGTATTGAATAACATATAAAGGTTGAATAAAAGACAAGAAAGTCAAGAAGTCTGGTTGTGATGTGCTGGAAAACCCAACCTTTTTATTTTCTACATTTTTGTGACTACAGAAATGCTGAAACATTTTAACACTGAAAAAAGCATGTGACATCATTACTTGCGTCTTTTTTTTTTCTTTCTTTTTTTTCTTGCTTAGCAAACACAGAAGATGATATTGCACGGCATAGAGAACAGTAGCTAACAGGAAAGGAGAAAGGAACAAAACAATTCGATAGATCGGAATTGAAAATGAAAAGCATGACGCATTACAACCTGAGAGTAATACCTACTGCATTCCTCCACTGAAACAGACACAACATACAGAGAAAACAGGCCAAGAGAAAATGAGAAGAAAAAGAAAGGTGTAAAAACAGAACCAGCTTGATACAAGATGCACTGTTCGAAATGGAAACGAGCACTACTTTTGCGAAAGAAAATGTCAGCAAGTTTATTTTTCAGTTTATCAAAACCTTCCTCCTTCTTTATAATAATCATCGCTGGAAGTAGTCCCTCTTGGACCTACAAAAAAATAAATATTAAAAAATGAAAAACATGATTTTGTTTTCCAGCTGATTGTCTTAGGCGCTCTCAGTATTATACGGCACACAGAGCCAAGCCTTTCTATCAAATAGGAACTCCTTTTCCACGACAACCAACTGGGATAGGAATTAATGATTAGAGCAATCCCAACATTCACATACATCGAGCTATCTAAGCTAGACACTACATTAGAGGGGTGGGTCGGGACGGAGCGTAGGGTTCGGGAAGAGAAGGGGTGAGAATTCGGATGCCGAGAGCTGCCGTGACGCTGCGGGCGAACGCTTCCGGCTCTTTCGGTGTGGTGTAGGAGGGATTTTGGGCAGAGAGGCTCTCGACTCACGGTAGGGCTTGATTTATGCCAGTCTTTGCTGTCGTACAAAACGAATCCTGAACGCTGCACCTGGATCACCTATCTGACGGCCAGCAAACCTAATGCAACAAATGAAACAACTCTGATTGTACAGCATAGCGAGACGAAAAGCTCTGCTATCGTGGGCTTTCTCTTCAGTCCTGCTAAGAGACATCATTCTGCATCGTTCTGTTCGTGATGTTTCCAAGCGGTAGACGCACAGTGCACCCAACCGTTCAGGTGAACGGTCAAATGCAACGTCCGAGCCATTAGCGGCATCAGACAGAAACGGAATCTGTTTTCTGAAACAACAATTCAGGTTCAAACAATGCTGTGATTTTGAGGCGGGACAATTCGTCCTGTTCGGGGGGTCCAGATGTGACACTTTGTCTGTTTAAAACTAACTGTGCATTCTGACACAAACAACATACAGATGGCAAAATCAGCCTGTGTGTGTTACTCTTAATGATAACCAAGAGTTCCTTAGTAGTTAATCTGAACTACGGCGGTCGGGAAGTCTTCAAAACATATTCTGCTTGGTGCCCTCTTTCGCCCTCCCCATACATGCACACACCAATTCCTGTTTGCTTTGCAGATTTATTAGACTTTGCTCATTGTCAGTACACACGTTTCGAATTGAAAATGACACTTCAGATTGATCTGGGCAGCAGCGCCACGTCAATTAAAAAACCAACCCGGCGACGTGGCCCCGCCCACGGCAGACCTGCTGCCCCGCCCACGCCCCACCCGCTCAGTGTCCGACACAGCAAAGTGAGCAGGACTCGTAGCCCTCCGTCCCAAAAGCCACAGATTGTACTGTTTAGCAGTATACGCCTCCGTTAAGTTGAACTAAGCTTGTCTACTTCGTCCCACTACGCCCTCTACTGGTTCATACCCGTGCAGACAGCAAATGACCTCACAAACGCCAGTGCTTATGCAAAAATTACACTACTTTCTTTCGTTCCCCCCTCCCCCCCTTCCCACTTTTTGGTTTGGTTAGAAAATCTTTGGATGTGCAGCAATACCCATAAAACAATGATTTGAAATACAAAGGACAAAATCATTCTGGACATTTAAATAACATAAGAAAATGAAAGAAAAACATCACACACTGCTTTTTTTCGCAGGTCTCTGTGGGCGGACCGTTCGGATCTCTGGCAGTGTATCAGTACATGGGCCAAAGTGCCATCTAACATACAAACACAGAGGAATGGAAATTCATCGATATATCTACACTTCAGACAGAAGGCTGTAAAATAAAACGAATGTCCATTTTTTTGTTTCGTTTTTCGTTTTGTTTGTTTTTTTTCCAAAAAACCTACTATGTACAAATCTATATTTTCTACAAATACATAAATTAAAACATAGATTAAGCCATACAAAAATGCAATTAAATTAACGGAAGTCACAACACAGTAGTAGAAGAAAGTGAACGAATAGACACAGAATCACAGCAGTTGGTTTTACCCTGTAAAAAAGAATAGTCAAACATCCTTAGAGTATCGGAACAACGCAAGGCTTTAATAAAAAATAAGCTTCTTTTCCTTCCTGCAAGTTTCAGTCTGCTATCACAGAAACTCGCCTTTGGTGACCAAAACGGAGCACTTTAGCCAAAACGGTCAAAATAAATAGTCATAAAGCTTTTTTCCCGAAGTCACATCAACGATTACCAAACTAGTTCAGTTCTGCCTTAATCACATAAACTCTCTATACAACAGAACTGTGAAAATTTATTACTATGAGGTATTCAGATATCGGTAAAGACGTGCACGGCCTAATCGGTGGACGCGCCCACGGGTGGCGTGGCGAGGGGGGGTGGGGCGTGGACGGGGCGAGCGGCAGATTCGGCAGGGCGTTCGAAAGGGAGGTGGCAGGAGCTTTGGTTTGTCAGCAGGAGTTGGAGAAAGCAAGAGAAATTCCTTTGGTATGTTTTCATTGCATGGTTGCGCTGGCAAAAGCACCACGGTGAGAGAGAAGAAATATTCCATGTTTTTCTTCATCGGTGGCCCTTCCACAGGCTGAGGTATTCCGAGAGTTAAAAGGTGGGTGTCGAGAGGTCAACGGCGGTTTAACACTTTGGTTCAAGCAAGGCACTCGTCCTGTGAGTCTAACGCATGTCTGCCGAGGGCGCTGTCGCATGAGCACGGATGAGTGGTAGAGAGCATCAGAGCGAAGGAGACGAGGAAAAAGGGGGTGGGGAAAGGAGTGGAAACACACCATCTATCCATCCATCCACCTTATCATTCATTTAGGCCGTGCAAAGAGAACAAATCTTTGGTATTCTTTGGTATCATTACGTTGATAGAAATCACAAATGGAAACGGACTGAGGTAGCATCTTTGGTTCACACTATAAATATCAGCAGGTCTTAACATGTTTTTTTTGTCATTTTTTCTTCTTTTCTACATGAGGAAGCAGCGCTCTTTTATATATGCTTCGATGTTGTAATAGTCGTAAATACCAAATATATTTTTAAAGCTAAAACACACCACAAGAGACGACAAGGCCAGATATCTTGTGAGTTCGAGTGAGTCTAATATATGAAGCGAACGCATCACCCTGCTTCAGTCTCCATAATGCTTTCTTCCTAGTTGTCAAATGCATAGAATGCGCTTCCTCTCTCTCTCTCTCTCTTACAGGGGTATTGGGTTCGGGCCCGGATGGGGACGCTGCGGAGGTGCTGATGGTCGATGCCGTGAAAATGACGCATTAGACAGTGAAACAACCTTAATGGGAAGTGAAACCAACGAACCTAATATGACGGCACATGGCTTATGGGTTTGTGAAAGCATGCTGACAGCCACCGGTCAATCAAACGATTCTCATTCTGTACACTAACATTGTAAGGATGAGAGATTTGGTTGCGTGCAATGAAATGTACGCTAAAATGAAATGTAACACAGAGCGACCCGAGTTCCCTCCTCCTCCCCCTAATGACAATTAACATGCGTGTGCATGAAAACCCTGTGTCGAGAGTCACCCAGAAGTCTCTTCAGCCTCATTAAATGAGAGTCTGCGAAACTCACAAAAAATAATTTCTCCTTAAAAGCTGTGTTTGATTGATGGATGTGGGTATGAAACGGTGACAGGTGCTGGTTAGTTAAGTTTATCTTTGGTTTTCAGCAACTGGCATTGAAATATTTCAAATACAGGTAAAAAAAGGCAGGTTAAAGCTAGCAAAAATCTCCCTGAAATAATCACAAGAAAGGACTGAGGCAGGAATGGGGGAATGCTCACAGAGACACCTCTGGCTACTGTTTGAGTTTTAGGACAAACGAGAGAACGAATACGTTAAATGGCTAAATAATATCACTTTTACTGAGTCACCTGATTAGAACGGTCACAGGGGGTCATGTTTAGAGGAATAAATATGGTTTGGCCTGATTTAACAAAACAAAACAAAATACATGTGTTTCTTTGGTTCTACCATCTGTGATTGATAAGTAGTGAAGATGGCAAGTTCACATGTATTCTCAGGTTCCTATGTAACTTTTCCAACAATTAGGAAGAAAGCACTATCCTGAGGGTGACATTCAGGCAACCTTTGTCAAGATTCTACACCACCTGATTATATTTGGCATCCCTGGCTAGATCTGAGATGCCTATAGAGGTGAAAGTGTGACGTCAGGCTTTACACCTGACGGTCAAGCCCCTCGATGACGTCGCAAAATCTGGAATCTGACATCAGAGTGAAAAACAATCACTCCACGTTGGAGACAATGACCAATCATTGATGAGAAAAAGTCTTTGAAAGCAACCGATCACATGAGAAAGAAAGACGCAGGTTAGGGGAGTGTGTTGAGATGAACGACCAGTGATTGGAGTGTAACTACTTTTTTTTCCTTTTTTTGCAGAATGTCAGACATAAACGAAGAAAGTCCTAAATGGGGGTCAAAGCAGTCTTTGGTGTTTTTCTTTGGATATTATAAATATCGGTACTGTACAAGTTTTAAGGGCAAACGCTGTCTAAAATTGTCTCTTGTTAAGATTTCTTTGTTTAAAGCTTTTCCACCGAAGGTTTTTTTTTTTTTTTTTTTTCCTTTTTTTCCCATAGTGCAGCCACTACTCCATCATGCTTTGGTACAAGTGCTGGAGGAGGAGGAGTTGGCCGAGTTGGANTGTCTAAAATTGTCTCTTGTTAAGATTTCTTTGTTTAAAGCTTTTCCACCGAAGGTTTTTTTTTTTTTTTTTTCCTTTTTTTCCCATAGTGCAGCCACTACTCCATCATGCTTTGGTACAAGTGCTGGAGGAGGAGGAGTTGGCCGAGTTGGAGCTGCCATCGTCCAGCCACTTATCGAGGCTCCGTCGACGCGCGTTCATGAAGAAGTTGCTGACGGTGGCGAGCTCCAGGCCCAGCTGCTGAGAGATGGTGATTTGTAACTCTTTGGACGGGCGCTTGTTCTCTTTGAATATTGCATGTAAAGTCCGACGCTGGACGTCAGTGAAGACCAGCCGGGGCTTCTTGGAGATGCTCCCCCGCTCGCTTTTACCGTGCTCCTGCTCCTTTCTCTTGCACGCTGAAAGAAGAAAAGGTTGACATGAGAAAGTCAGACTTAATTGCTTAACATGTAAAAGAAGCAGACATTCTGAAACAGACTCATTTGTCATGACATGGTATGAGTTTTTGCTAGAACTTTATTTTACAGTGTCTTGTTACATGTTCTGTGCCATTAGTACTTATGCATTAATTACATGCAATTAACCCTAAACCAAACCATGTTCCTAACCCTAAGTACATTTTGTTCATTAATATTACATGGCACTTAAACACTGCAACAAGAACACCACAAAATAAAGTTAAAATCTAAAATGGTTCTTGACACAAATCAGTCAAAACATGGAGTAGACGAAACAAAACAGAAACACTGATGCTTTTTGGAGGGTTTTGTCATTTTCACGTGCACTATATGAATGCAGCCTCTGGAACTGTCCGTGGTGCTTAAATCCAACCGCATGCTTTGCCAAAACACTATCATAACCAATCATATATCACTTTCTGCCTGTCAGTGACTAAAAAATCACTTGTTCAACTACACCAAGCAGTCATTTTGAATACAGAAGCCTGCTGATGTTACCTGTCTTTGTGCGATTGAAATCCAAGAGGACGACATAACTGTTTTTCAGAAAACCACAAGGGGGCGCTAAAAGACGGTGCGAAACCGCTTAGAACAAGTATTTACTTGTGCCGTCACACACACACACGTCCACAGGCGATATATTTTCTTAAATAAACCGGCTCATGTCGTTAATATGTAAAACACAATTCTGCATCTGAGTTCTATATCGTTCATCCTATAGCACTTCGCTTTTTTACGTGCAGTAGCTTAAACAAGAAAAACTCATTTTAATATTTTATATTCATACGTATTAAGAGTGTGTTTAAATATGATTTAAATATTCATAACATTTAAATCAGTTATTATATATTTAAATACATTATACATAATCTAACCGTTTGTATTAGGCTATACTGTCTCTTATATAATACAAAGAGGTATATAGTGAATAAAACTTCAATGTGCAGTCTAGTTGTACAAAAGAAGAACGAAGCTATGCACGGGGTTTGACACTTTTGGTAAATATTAACAAAAAGCAAACGAGCTCGCTATCATGTGTCATAAATCAAAACTGTGTCCATGCACAAGGCCACTGCGACGAGACCCACGCGGATTCCCAGGGAAATAACTGCGAACCTCTTTATCCTTAAGCACATTTGATCATCACATGTAGGTACTGTTTGTCTGCAAATCATTAAACAGACGCCAGATAAGCGCGCACACGAGGGCGAGGGCGCGCCCACGGTCACTCGTTTCACAGTGGCTCCGGCAACAAAACAGAACCTAATTTTACGCTCGGGCCAAAAAAGACGTTAGCAAACATTATTTAGGCTATATTAATGTATAGCCTATGCAATATTATAATAAACAGTCAAAGATAAGAAGTTTGGATTACATATGTTAAATGCAAATATATTCAGTTTCGTTACATTCCTATTTAGATGCATCTAAATTTAGATTTAGATCAACTATAGGTCTGTTACGCATTTTGTAATTTAATAATAACTTCTTATAGTTGTTGATTTAAAGTTAGTTATTCAGTTTAACGAAGCCGCGTGCACATTTGGGTTCAAATATATTTTGAAAAGACTACACTTGAATAAAATGGCTCTTGGCTTTTTAGATAACAGTTCAGATGTAAACTTAGAACATTTGTAATATATTATCTGATACAGTTCCATATTTACTATTTGACCAAATATTATTACAAGATTACTACGATCATTTCTTTCAGACACAGCATTTCAGTTTAGGCTAATTTATTCCCAAAATAATATCGATCTCAAAATGATTAACGATTATCAACAACAAGCTTAATGTCGTTTTGTTAAAATCAAGGTTATTTTCATTCATTGCCTTATTACAAAATTACACAAGTACTAATTAAGTATTATAATAATAACAACAAAAATACTGTACGATAGTTTTCTGTGTTTCTAGTTTTCTTTTTCTAATATAGCCCGACTAGCAAAATATTAAGGCCTTTTCTTAAGCAACCACATGATAAAATATAAATACAAAGAGCTGAGGCAAAAGACAGTTGAATATCGAAGCGTGAATGACAAATTCACGGCATAAAAAACACGTGTGTGTAAAAGGTGTAAAAGAGCAGTGATCTGAAAGACTGCTGAGTGGTCTACTGTCTTACATTACTAAGGAAAAGGAGAAGGGAACTGAATTTGAATAATCAATATACCAATTCTATATTTACCTCTCAGTAGGCCGATCACATACCCTCAACCATGTGTACTCAATCAATAATATACATCACTGTGTCTGGAACCTTCACTAATTTCAATATCATTTAACGGAATAAGAAAATAATCTCGCTTAACCAAAATGAAATAAATCTAGCCGTCATGTAATTAGAAATTACAGTAGTTTATAATAATAATAATAATAATGCTAGAACAGATGAAAAAAATATTTCTTTAGGTTTGATCGACTAAATGAAAAACGCATATACACAATATGAAAATACATTATGTAAATGTAGACATATTCCCTTTGATCCTGTTCATTACAGAAACGTGTGGAAATAAAATAGTATGATGTAAATCCCTATTTTGACCTATTTCCTATTTTGACAAAAACGAGGAGCAAAAATCCATAAGAGAGCAAGGCCGAATCTGAATCAAACAAAACCAAACAAACAACCAGCACAGCATCAGTTTACATATATCATTGCATAATACCATGACGTTGATATTAATAATAAAAACGAAACTTCGAAATAGAGAAAAGAAATCGAGCGTAAGAGGGTAAAATAACGAGCAGAGAATGTGCACGTACAAGGCGAGAGCGTAAATCTAAAATCGTCATCAACATTTCCTCATACTTCAGTGATTTTTGCCATGAAAAGTATCTTCAAGAAAGATCACTTTTCAAAGTATTTTTTCTCAGGTGCATAAATGAATTGCTTTGGTAATTGTAATGACATTTATGACAAAGTGGTACAAAAAAGAGAGACACTCGCATTTGAGATGCTCTCTCCTTTTTTTTTTCACTGCTGCCTTTGAACGGATCAGTGGCCCCCAAAGCCGCCCGCCAATTGATTCTAATTCTCGTGAGGCAAATTAATGGAGCCCCAATCAGTTAATTAAGAAAACCTACACAGAGAACACGTCACTGGAGCTGGACAACAGATGAAGAGATCTAACTAGGAGAAGACAGAGGAAGAAAAACATGTCCAAAACACACACTGCGACACGTATTCTGAGTAGTCCACACACACCAAACACGGCAACATATTTACGCACACTAGCTCAAAAACAAAATATATCCACGGGACCCACAAAAGCATGCAGTAATGTTATAAAAGACGACGTACTGTAGATAGGTGGTGGTGAACGTATTACAAAGACAAGTGGACACAGGCACACTGCATCCATTTTCACATTGACACAATGGGATTGTGGCCACCGAGGCGCCCAGACATTTCAGATCAAACTATTTCTGTTGGAACCACAGACTGCCTGTAACTTGGCCTGAAGATGTCAAATTGTTCATCGAATAGCCCAAAACAAAAACTAGCAAAACAAATCATATCCGTTGCGCCGGATCGCTTGACCTAGGCGGTCAATACTTTACAACGAGAACGCAACCTCAAGTTTGAAGGTTTTTGGTATAAACCAAAGTAGCACCACAACAAACACAGAAATAACCTATCGCACCACCTAAAAAGTAAGCTAAGTAGGAAACCTCCAAAAAGCGCGGCACAAACGATGAATGCTGGTGAAATGCACGTGAAGGAAATGAAATGAGAGTGATACACTGAGGAGAAGAGAAGAAGCGTATTACCTATTGTTCTCTCACCTGCGAGCCTGAGCGCGGACATTCTCTGGAACTCAGGCTCCTGCAACCATTTCCACATCCTGCGGAAGGTTTCCCGGCCAGACTTGAGCTTGCTCCAGGGCTTAGGGTTCCGGAGCAGGTCCGAAAGCGTCCCCTGCGAACGGCACAGCACCCTCTGGGCGAAGATGGCCTGCGGGATGCTGTATCGTTTCAGTTCCGTGGTGATCCTTTGGGCCACTTCTTTGGTATTGACCTCTTCCATCTGTCCCGAGCTGCTGCCGTTGTTGAGCTGCGATCCGGGCGCGGAGGAGTGGTTCTGCTCCCGAGTGGAGCCCAGCACCTGCCCGTGGCCCTGGGCGTTGAGGTGGGCGTGCGGGTGATGGTGGATGCCGTTGATCGGCACCATGCTCGCCGAAGACGCGCTCATGTGCTGCTCCCCGTGTCGAGCCAACATCGCGGGGTGGTGTGCCTCGAATCCGTTGGGTGTGAGCATCTTCTCGGAGGGCATGGTGGCCCCGGGGTGCGCGTAGGGCGGCAGCCCCTGCTGGGAGTTGTGAATGCCGCTCAGTCCGGACCCAGACAGGGGCGACAGGCTCTGTCCCATGCTGGCCACGTCCTTGTGGTAGGGAGAGTAGAGGTTGTTCATCGGGGCCAGACCCCTGTCGTCCCTCATCAAGGTGAAGCTCCCGCTGACGTTCCCCGGGATCCTTTGGTGCGGGTGATGATGGTGGTGGTGGTGATGGTGGTGATGGTGGTGCGGGAATTTGTCCGAGACCGTGGAGATGGGCGGTAAGGGCTGCAGCGGGGTGAGGGTGGTGTAGGTGCTGCTCATGCTCATCCCGGGGGGAGCCTCGCACGCCATGCTCATGGCCGGGTGCAGGTGCGTGGCGAGCCCGGGGTGCTCCGGGGGCCGGTGGTGATGATAGTCGCCGCTGTCCAGGATTGATGCCATGCCCATGGAGCGCGCATGGGCTGACAGACTGCTCCGATGGCTCCTGTGATGAGCGCTGTCTCCGGTCATGAGATCCGCCGCGCTGGCGACCGACTCATGGCTCACTCCGTGCAGATCGCCAATGTTCTCCATCGACAGCTGGGCGTTCATTATACGTGCAAGCGTGTGGACAAATCATCTATCTGATATAGCGGAGCAGTGTCCACAGAAGTGCTCTCATTGGAAAAGTTCTGCTGTTATCTTGAGTATTTTTTTTCTTTGCGTTCTTTTCTGTTTCTGCTTTTTTTCTTCCTTTTTTTTCTGTGTTTTATATAGTTTTGTAATTTTTTTGAAATGTTAAGGCCCCCGTCCCTTCAGCAGTGCATGGTGTCGGTGTGCTCGCGTCCCTCGCCATCTCTTGCCATGTCTGCTGTTGTTTCGCTCACTGCTCCGTGCTGCGGCTGCCGCTCGGCTTTGCCGCGCATGCGCGCTGATCGCGGCTCCCTTGACGTCACTTATTAAGGAAGTTGCACCCCATTGCTATTAAATAGGAATGCCTTCTCCTGGATGTATAGCATGACCAACCTCACACAACTGTTATACAGAGGGGGAAAAAATAAATAAATAAAAATGAAGGAATGCAGTGGAATGCAAAGTGTTATGCCGATTATGCTTTATTAGAACAAGCATATGACCAGTGTCATAATTCTCGTGAATAATTCATGAATCAGTGCAATTCGTTTGGCAGAACCTCCTTAATGCGATGGGTGCAGAAAACAAACTTCCGGGTTCACCTGGGGGCCTCTGCTTGCATTAATATGCGCATACATTAGTTCCTGCTCCAAACTTCAGAGAAATGTTTACATACGACTGCAGATATTATCAACACACTGTATATAAGCTATAAATCGTCACGACATTCAGTTGAAATAAGAAAGGTCCGACACACAGATTAAATAAATATAATTTTTTAATGAAAAAAAAAAAAAGACTCAAGTACACAGATTGCTGAATATAAGTCATTCTGTACCATGCAGAGCTGGAGTGTTTTTTGGGACCGAGGACAGACGGATTGGTAATAGGCAGAGAAAGGCTGGACAGATGTTTCTATTGTTGTGCTATTAAGAGTAACGAACCAAGCCATCAGGAGTGTGTCCCGCTTCCGCGGCCTGGCAGTATAATGACACAGCACATTATGTTTCATGGGTGAACTTCATTCTGCACGCAAATGAATAGGCAAAACCCATTTCTATATCAAATCAACGTTACAACGTTCGTTTTTCTTGGACATACAGTTTATGATTTTACAGAATACAACTCACGGGGTAAAAACCAAAAAGTGTCAATCC
Source organism: Labeo calbasu (assembly GCA_019740295.1). NCBI lineage: Eukaryota > Metazoa > Chordata > Actinopteri > Cypriniformes > Cyprinidae > Labeo > Labeo calbasu. The sequence continues at coordinate 14,954 of JAHKKF010522014.1, forward strand.
GACTTTACAAAATACAGTTCAAATTCAATCTATATAAAACACAATGAACGCAGACGGTGTAGAATCCAAAAACATTTCTCGCCCAAGCTGAATTTGCACATACAAGTTTTTAAAAGAACAAAAAGAACCAATAAGATTTTTGTTGGCAGGGCAAAAATGACTAAGGCAGTTACAAGACCCCCCCTACCACCCCCACACATACATTAAAGAGATATCACTTTGCACGACTTCACATTGTTTATAGTTCAAGATCGACTCCAGAAAGTCAGTTTCATGTCCAGTCAAGCGAGAGAACGGGATAACTGGACAGTTAGGAGCCCGGCGAAAGCGTCCAAGCCCGGGTGGGGTGACAGCTTGCAGTGGTCAGTTCTGGGGCCCCCAGCCCTGGGCCCCCGCTCGTGCGCATGGGGGACATGTCAAAGGTGACGCTTCAAGACTCCTGAAGCTAACAGCTGCGGGGGAGGGAGAGAGATTAACTTTTTCAGACTTTTCCTTGTTTCTTAGGGACCTGCTTAGTGACAAAACACACATACATCTGTCAGGGTCAAGAACAATGCAATCCGGATTAATGAGTTAAGAAGAAGAGAAGAAAAAAAATGAACAAGTTAAATTACGACAAATTGGAAGTCAACTCGGATCAGTTGTGAGGAACTGACAAGTGGTTAACGTTAACAAGAGATGAATAATAATGATAATAATAATATTAACAACAACAATAATAGTAGTACTTTATTATTGTTGTTGTTAACTGCTAAAGTCAATCCCAGGTAAAGTCCTCAGGTTTGAAACAACACTGTCAGCTAATATATAAAAAAAAGAAAAAAAAGAAATTCGTGCAAAAAATACATATTTTACCCCTCATTAGGAATTCAGGAATTTACAGTGGTAACAAACTCTCTGGCTCACCATATCGTTTATTTTCACGTAAACAAAAATGGCAAGCCATACACCGCAGGTCACAGACTTTGCATTATCACCATCGACCATTAATTTGATGAAAAAGATCGTATTCAAGCACGAAATTTAGCAGCCAGCCACATCTGCGCACATTCTCATAGTGGTCGATATTTTTCATTCGCACTCGTGTCTCCGTGACGTGCGCAGCGGTGTGTGTGTGAGTGTGTGTCGGGGGTGATGGAGGGTTTTTCTGTTGAGGCCTACCTAGGCGTCTCTCCTTGCCTATGAAACCAGAGTTTGTATGTCTTTTAACTGTATACAGCAGTGGTGGACAGATTAGTTTTAGTAGTAAACGGCAGAAGAGTAAGGCGTATAAATGTAATCAACGCACAAAAAGGCGCATGGGAAAAATAAACTAAAGTAATCTGAATTTACACATATCAAATTATATTTTCTTATAACTCTTCTATTTAGAATTATATGTAGATCTGAGAATGCTTGGCGAATATACAGTTAATGTAGTTCATTAAATGCATAAAAGTAAAATTATATATTCATAAAAACGTATATTTATAGTATTCTGCTAAAATAAACTAAATTAAATGCAAATAAATTTCACTCAAAAAAATTTCAAAGAAAGATTCCCTAAGTTGTATTTTCGCAGCGACTCACTCTCATTAAAGCATAAGAAGGTAACAAAAGAGACTGAAAATGTAGTGCCAATGAAGCAAATATTGATTATAAAAAAGATTGTCCGTTTAACATTTCTTAATGGGGTATGTGCACTCACTCACAAAGAATATTCAATTATTTAAAGACTTTTGCCCCTGAACTTTACCTCAAATCGTTAATTGGGCGCCTGTGTTTTATACGTTTTAGAGCCCCTTTACTTTGAATGTGAATTAAAGGCAAACCTCAGCACTAATGCCACTATATGAAACAAACAGAAGCACAGATCAATACGGAGTCAAATATTAACACGACGGGTTGATGGTAATGTATAAACAAAGAGCATTACAGTTTGTTTTTTAACGACATTTCAGTAATAAGCCAGCGAATAAAAAGTTTACCCAAATAACGTGGTTCGATTTAAAAAAAAAAAAAAAAAAAAGGTTATATGTTTTAAAATATCGAATAATTCAAACTGTGAAGAATGTAAATTTGATGTAAGTTTTGATACTCTCTTATATTATTTTAAAATATCTCCTAAACATTTGTCAATTATGCAGACATACATTTGTAAAAGATGCTTTGGCTGGAAAATATATCAAAATAAAATATTATTTTATTTTATTTTAAAATTATTATTATTATTATTATTGTTATTATTTCCGAGTAATAATATCCCAGTTCCAGAATTATGGATCTTTAATGTTTATTTTTATACAAATATAACAACATTGTTTTATGCCCTAGATTTGTTACAAATGACGCTTCACTGCATTAAAAGTCTAATTAAAAGGAAACGAATTAATGTACTTCATGATCTCAAAGGCAAACCTCAGAAAAGGCCTCTGAGATTGTCTAAGAAACATAGATTGTTGTTATCTGTAAGACTCACCGATCTCAGAGCGTTGTGCGCAGGGGATGATTGAAATATGCAACAATCGATTCTGGATTACATTAGCGGATCAGTTTCTTCTATTGAAAGTAGACTGAAAAGATACAATTACAGCAACACTTAGGATGGAATAAGTAACTGAAAGTGTTAATTGATTGTTTTAAGAGGATCAGTTGGATATCATTTAAAACTAGTGTGTCCTCCAAAGCAGTAATACATTCAGCAGCCGATTTTAATTTAAGATTTTTTCCCCCATTTCTACACGCGTGGAATCAATAAATCGATCAAAAAATGTTTATCCTATTTACAATTGTTACGCCCAATACAGCAGGAAGTCGAGATGCTGCTTATAGCATTTTTTTCCAACTGGCATTCGTTTTATAGAACGCGAATAATAATAATAATAAGAAGAAGAATAAGAATAATAATTTCGCTTATCTACAAATACATAAAACATTTAAGTAAGTCGGTTTGCTTTTAAAAAGCCAAATAGTCCCATAAAATGTAACGTGATTGCATTTTTCATTGCCGTCTTCAGAAGTAAATTTGGGCTGATTTTTTATTGACCAGTAAACAACGAAATAAAAAAAAGGTTTAAATTATTGTAAAGCTGACTGACTGCAGTTATCCTGTTTAAACCATTAACCTATTAATTCAAAACAGACAAAACGGCCTTGTGCATTTAAATTAATAATTCCATTCAACAAGCATAGACTAGTTATGGTTCATGATTATGTAAGATGTGAATCTGAATCCACTTCCCAGCTGATGCAACAAGTTTCTATGATGTGTGCATACATCTATACCCGCAGGTTTACTTGGCGTTTAAAATTGGGGAAAACAAAACTTTCCGTTGAAGATGTCTTCAAGGTAAAATTATTCATAAATAATGTGTTTAAATATTTTAACATTTAAAATTCTAAATATGCAAAAACTTCGCATTTTACTTCTAGGACTAGTTAGTATAAGATTAGTATAATTATCTTCTATTTAAAACAGTAAATTATAACGTGTGTGTATGCGTTTTAAAGAGTGAGAGAGTGAGAGCGAGTGTATCAGCACAGACATTATGATGATTGCTTGTCATAATATTTAGAGAAGAGGATAGATTGTGGAAAGAGCTGGTTCGCCTTGCAAACTCGTAATATGTTTTGTTTGACAATTTGTGGCAATTACACTGTTAAGTCAGATGATTAGATTTGGGAACCGAGAGTGAAAATCAGCAACGATGATGGCCGTTCCGTGTGAAGCAAATCAGTCTCGACATTTCAAAATACTCGTCTGTACATTTCCCATTCGGTGTCTCTGTCCTTTTTACCAGTAGTTTCAAGTATACTCTCTAAATTACTTTCTGAAACTTACAGTGAGATCAGAAGTGCCATGATAGTGTAAAATGGGCGGGCAAAGACAGCCCTGAATCCAATCAGAGAGCCTACATAAACACACGAGCCGTCACTTGATAATGAATTATCATAATTAATGAGTATAACAGGTCACCTCCAGAGCGTCGGAGATTTTGAGTGCAGCATCATGCTGTTTTTGATCTAATTGTAACGGGGCAGTGAAACACAAACCTCTTAAAGTGCCCCATATGAAAGCAAAGATAATATGTATGTGCCACAGTGCGGACACACCCCACTCTACAGTAACACAATTCAGTGCATAAATGCAGTGCTAAATAGATGCTGACATGATCATACTGGGATGCTTTTGAATCGAGTTTTTGAGAATCATGGCACGGCGTGTGATTTACAGCACTGGTGCAATTTGACAGTGCATAAAAGTGACCCCTGACTTTAACCTTGTTTTCAAGTTCAGTAAACTCAGCAGGACGCCAAATGTCAGTGCATCCAGTAAAACAACATATACACTCATCATGCAGCGATTCTTTCCTTTCTCTCTCTCTCTCTGCATCTCTCTCTCTCTACACACACACACATACACACACCTTCTCATGCTTACCGACACGATGCGCTCTTTACAATAGGATTTCAGTCCCATCGCCAAAGATATTATCATTGCCAAACCGTGCACAGACATGTACCTGTAAGTTTTGTGTGTTATCCACAGTTTGTCATTGAAAGCAGTCATTTGTTTTAGTGCATGATATGTTCGATGTTCTCCGCAGGCACGGCGCTTCCTGCATCCATCCGGCGGGTCTCGTCCAGCAGGATAATCGCCTTTCCACCATTTCCATGATCGAATCACAGCATCCACGGGCAAAAACTCCGTTTCGGTCGGCGTTGTTTGCTTGTCTCTCGGCTCTTGATTCTGTCTTATCCGTGCATTTAAAGATGTGCGTGCATTTGAATAGCCGCGCGAGCGGTTATGGATCCGGCGCGGGCTGAAAGGGAATCAGTATGCAAATTATTTCAGTAACAATCGAAATGTTCGATCTGTGATCTGCGCACTCGCCTCTCACTCGCTCTCTCTCTCTCGCCTTCACATTCATAGCCTTCTTAAAGCACATTTCTCTAAACATAACAGCGTGATTTCTTAAATAAGCGTTTTAAATATTAACTGTGTCTTAAAAAAAACTAATTCTGTCAGCATACTAATGATTATTTCAAATAAAATGCCGGTTAAAATGACTCGATCTTCTTCAGAATGTGAACACAGCAGAATGTGTTTAAAATGTATTATTAAATATTATTAAATCATATATTTATTATAAGAAGGACCGCATACAGCAAAGATTCAAGAATATGCAAATAGATAATTATAAAACCGCGCACGTACACGGACAAGAACAGCAAAAATCGTTTAGAATTATTCTATCTCGGATTCCTAATACCGTAATTCTATTGCTAGTTTCTGTTAGAATACGCGTATTTGTTAAGAAACAAATACAACAAACAAGTGCAATAAATGCAACACAACATATAATATCCACAAAAACCATATTACTTCACAGATTATTTCTGATGTCTTTTTTAAAAATCATTTAAAAATTTTGATTAGAATTATATATAACCTCTATATTTCTAAAGCAGGAATCTTCCCTATCAGTACTGTGTGATTAATCTCTGTTAATCTAGTTTCTGTATTAACAAGAAAAATGCAGTTGTAATGCATACATTTGATCACAATAAATGAAGAATAAACATATTTAACAATGTAATATAAAATCTAAAATTGCTAAATGCATTGAAACCATACAGCAATCTAAATCTTGTAGTGAGTCTGACCATAATCCATAATATGTATCATACATTTATGATTCTGTAATAAGCTATACTTTTTTCTTTTTTTATCCTTCGGTTTTTGGCGTGTATTTGAGGACTGATATGCCTACGGTACACCCAGAATAACAGACATACACAGAGACAAACCCAACACTGAACTGTTACATGCATTTGAGCTTCATCTTGGAGTTGCAGGCCATCTGCCATTAAGGTGGGTTTGAGGATAATGGGTCAAGGGTCACTAACAGGGTTCAAATGGCAACCAATGGTCACTCCACTGGACCTGAGTCCTCAGTTCTACTTAATTTAATGCTGACCATCATCTTGAAAAACACACTTGCCTTACTAAATCATTTATATGAATACATCACATCTTAACTTAACCACTAACACAACGTTTCCCAATCATGCTGCATGCAGGGATTGAGAAGTGCTAAGGTAGCATCCAAATTTGGCTTTAGGGTAAATCTATAGCCCCCACACACTGAGAAACGTCTGAATTATTCAGATTTGGTCACAGAGCTGATACCGGTGCTGTTTCTGAACCGCAGTGCGGTTTCCGAGCAGGCCAGAGCTTGTTGATAAATCAGGCTTTGGCCATGATAATCTTTCATCATGAATATTTAATTAACAGGAGGCAGCTTGGTGCCTGAGCTGTACAGAGACTTAATTTAGCAGCCCTGTCCAGCCTTACAGGCAATGGCACTGTTCAAGAACATTTACATAAATGCCTGAAATTAGATAGATAGATAGACAGATAGATAGATACTCATTGATCTGCTAACTGAGGGTCACTGTACTGTGGACAATATTTTCAGTAACACTGGGTGGATCGTTTTGAAAAGCATGGCCTTAGGAGAGTGAATATGGTGCTCAGATGCACACAGTGTCTGTTGGAAAGAGATTAAAGAGGTTTCAAAGCCATCTGACTGCCATTTATAGACATATTGACACACACAGAGTATAGATCTCTGTTTAGTATAACCTTCATTAGTGAAGACACTATCCCAGCCACTGCTGTGAGCTATGCGTAATGTGTCAGAGGTATAGCGCACACACATATTACTCATACGCACATACCCATATGGACGAATCTGTTTGAATTCCTGTGAATCTGACTGATTTTCTGATATTGAAATAATAATATGACAAAAAGGAAATTTGCTCATATTTCCTAGTTTGTTGATTTTTCATCAAGAAATAGACTGCAGTATCTCAGATGTCACCCCTGGAAATTTCATTAACAACCTAATCTATGCTCAGATTTGTAAGTCTGCAATTAAAGTCACACAAAAAAGAGGCAAGAGGAGGAATTTATACTTTTTGAAAAAGTGAACAAGAATATTTTTTCATTCCCTCTCACAGCAGAGCCGAGCACTCGGAAACCACAAAGCATTCCTGTGCGCCGAGAGTGTTTAGAAAATCAGCTTTCCAAACAATTACCTACAAAGCCCTGGAGATAAATTATCACTCGGTCGCTCGCCTGCATGCAGAAACTTTACTGCCGAGAAAACGAGACTCTGATGGATCTGTCATCGGCAGCACACATCCTCAAATTTATGTGAGCGCTCTGCTCTGCCCACAGGTGTCTCTGAGCAAACCCTCTTAAACGCTGCTATCACAGCACTCATTGTTCTCCATTGTTCAACTAATCTGTGAGGTGGTTAAAGCATTACTAAAACAACTAGTGGCAGGTAAACACACTGAAGACTGCAAGAAGTAAAAGTTTCTCACTCTCAGGGGTGCAACTGCTTTTGTGAGCTGCCAAGTCTGAGAAATACTCCACAGCTTACATCCCAGTCAAAAAATAATAAAATGCACAGGATTGAAAAGGGAAGTTCTGTCATAATTTGGAACCAATCTTATTGGGACTAAATAAGAATCTAAAAATAAGATGTGTGTGTGGTAGTTTCCAATTTATGTTTATTTTTAATTTATCCATTAGCAATCTGACACATTCTTTAGAGTATTGTGACTATATGCATACAGCTGTTAGTAAAAAGCACGCATCGCTACATAACTCTTTATATGATAAATGAATGAATAAATAAATATTATACTAAAATACTAAAACTATTATCTTATACTTTATGTGTGTATTACATGATAACAACTTTGCCTGAGAAACAGACTGAAATTTAAGTCATCATTCACTGAAAATCCTCCTCTCAGCCAAAGCTCTCAATTAAATATAGCAATTATGGAGCTAGGTTCTTGCTTATCTTGTGACTAAGAGTTGCATTAAAAATGAGGACATTCCATAAACAACAACGGAAATCAGTTTTGGGCCCATGTTGCCACCTTGTGGACAACTGATTACTGCAAAATATAAATTTACAAAATAAATAAAATATACAATAAAAAATAAAGGTGCATGTGCAAACTGAAAAAAAAAATCATGTTTGATGAAAGCTGTGTCCCAATTCAAAGGCTGCATCCTTCGAAGGCTGTATTCGAAAAACTGAACGTGTCACACGGAGTCATGATGAAGGCTGTCTCATTTCAAAAGTTCCTTCAAATTTGGCCTTAAAATGCATCCTTCATTTCCCAGGCCACAAAGAATACATCTATTGGATCCTTCACAGCCCAGATGATCCCAAAACTCATTGCACACTGATGATGACAGAAAATGCATGAAGTTACACTATTAAATGTACACTGTAAAAAGTTTTCACCAGTTTCAATTTAAAAACTTAAGTTTAACAGCTGCCTTAAAATTTTTAAGTTAAATCAACTCAAAACTACAAGTCATTTCAACTTATAAGTTAAATCAACTTAAAAGTACAAATAATTTTAACTCACTTTATTGTAGTGAGTTGAAATGACTTTAAATTGATTTAACTTAAAATTTTAAGGCAGCTGCTTAACTTGTGTTTTTAAGTTGAAACTGGTGAAAACCTTTTACAGTGTAGGTACTGGGTTTCAACTTGAATATCTAAATTAAACAACACAGGATGCAAACAACAAAACAAACAAAAACAAAACAAAACAAAAATCTTACCAAGATGTTCTTTTATAGATAGTGTCTACTTTTTATTTTTAAAATAAATGGCAAAATAAAAACATATTTAGACAGGCTGTGAACTATTTTCATACTGTTGAAATGCCTTGTAACCTATTGTCCATCCCATTTAATGTTGCTGGGTTTGACCTTTGCAGTCTTTCGAAATCTACATCCTTCGAAACATGCAGCATCTGAATTTGGCACAGCTAAAGATTTTTGAAGTATCATGATACACTCATATTATTATAGATGGGATACGTCCCACCTTCGAAATAATGGTGCCAGTCGCCAGTTGGCAAAGTCACTGCATCATTGCAAATGCCGTCAGAAGCTCCGGTTACCACAGAAACAGCCAATGAGATGTGCAATTAGAAGTGAACATGGGAGACGGCTGAAATATATGTTTTTATAAACACTATTCTTGCATAAAGGCCTTTTCACACTGAACTCAAAACTTTGGTGCGAATGCGATAAGTTATTTGGATTGAAACAATAGATCCCTATGGGGCTGTTCACACCAGGCGCGATCATTCACGCTGCGAAAAAGCAAGCATTTTTTTCAACTTATGTGTCAATTTCTTTCCAGTCGCTTCACGATGAAACAGGCCGTCCAATTAGATTTGAGCTTAGAGCACGTGCCTGGAGCAGCTGCTGTTGCACAGAAGGGCGAGATTGGTGGCACTATTTTTAAAAAAAAAACAAGTTTTGAAAACAGTTTCTGTTGCTGTTTTGAAATATGTCATTTAAATGTGAGTGTGGCATACTTGAAAAACACGAAGTACACCTTTGGGATTTAGCCTCCTGAGACCCTGCATCCTCATTTGAGGACATTATATTTTAGTGAATTTCTCAGAGTCTGTACAGAGCACATTCAGGGCTTTTCAGAGATACCAAATGACTGGATGTTTCACCATGGCCACTCCCTCACCTTGGTCTTCAAAAATGTCTAATACTAATTTAGTGACACTCTTAAGGAAATATGATAATATTTGGCAATTATCACATAATTTTTAAACTGTGTGTCATAAACCAAAATGTTATGGGGTTTCAAATCAAAATATATAGGACACGGGACTAAAAGCATGCTTATAATGCATTTTGGGAGACACAACAGATGAATAGGGAAAGAAATTATATTTCAATTATTGTCAATTATTGCTCCCATTATTACACTTCTTTTTTTTCATTACATGTTACTCCTAAAACACATTTATATCATTTATATCAATGCAAATTAGATTTTGTTTATAGATACATTGTATATAATGAGAAAACCCATTTTACACACATTTTGCATAAAGAAAAATGGTATATAAAATCATTCTGTTATAACATAGTTGAGACTCATCTTTATACAAAATTTGGTAAAAAAATCCTTAAATTAAAAATGTATTGGAGATTAAAAAAAAATCAATTGTTTTTCCTATGCATGTTTATTCATGCCATTACATATATATATATATATATATATATATATTTTTTTTTTTTTAAATTGAGACCAAGGACAAGGACATAGCATAACTTATGAATGAAATATCATTTTATTTTATGTAATGTAATACAATGTAATGACATGAAAAAAAAGTATTTTTTTTCACATTTTTTCTCTAAGGAGGTTAGAATGCTTTAGTATTTACTTTGTTTGAATATAGGTTTAGAACGTTATAAGTTGTGGAGAAATTTGGGAGATGAAAAGATGATGAACAGATGTGACCACAATCTGACTAGGTGCTGAACTGATGCAGACTTGTTGTTGAAGCGGGTTGATTGGTCCGAAAGGTTAACGTTAGATGATGTATAGTTCTGCCCCCATGGCTCTCACTTAGAGCCGCTGCATATTCATTTTTCACCACAGAAATACACTGGGAAATGTGAGGTGCTGTTTAGCTCCGGTATTACCATTACGTAGCCTAACTGACTGCCGAAGGCATATGCAAAACTTTAAAATGACTAAAAAGACTAATAATAATAAAATAGTTGCTAAATATAGGACTGATTTAGTTTACACCAATTTCACAAACAAGGCTTGAAGATGAACAGATGCATGAAGGTGTTTCCAAAGTTCTCCGTTTGTGTTCTACCAAAACATAACATCATACAGATTTGGAATGACACGAGGGTAAGAACAGACAGTATATTAATTTTTGCCGCTCTTTGTCAACTGTAGCCCCTGAATTCAGTGTTTAACAACAGCTCACGATATTTTATTCTCAGATCTAAAATCATCATCTCAGATTAGATGTTACGTATCATTTTATTAAAAAAATGACAGAGTAGTGTGTCGAGAGTTAAACGAATACTGCAAGTCCTGCATTCCTGTGAGACAGAGAGATGTATGTCGCTCTCTGAGACTGAGGCGCACATGCACAGCTTGTGTGTCTTTGTGCCACAGAGATGTTATTTTTCCCAGAAGGGATGATAAAGCCGATCAATACACGCATACCGGCCTGCAGGCATTCAGTCTAGAGTCCACTGAAATATCGAGGTGGACCAGCATGTCTGGATCAGTGCTATAACAGAGGCAGCTCAGTAAAACATTCCAATGTAGAAAAATCACACAGCCTTTGCATTCTACAAACAACTGCATAAAGCAGAAATCATTTATTAAACCCATTTTTATAATGCCAAAGAGTGTCTTAAACCAATAAGCAGCAACGTGCAAGATCGTTTGTTGACTTGCAATTATGATTGGATTAAAGTGGCTGCTGCAGATCTGTGTTGATTTGTATGTTGAAGGATTCAAGCTGCCTGATGTTAACTTTTGCTCTTAATCTTCAATATGGACGAGCCGCAACATTTCACTTCAGGTAATTGAATTTTTTAGAAGTATGGCGATTCTCAGAAGCCGGTGAAAGAACGTAGCTGGCTGTGTATGTGTCTTTGGGCTGTCGTTCTGATTACAGTAAATATGTCATCAGAAACATTGGAATGAATGGATTTATTTTGGGTAATAACTGTGAATTAGAAGAGATTGAGTGTAGGTACCTGTGACCCCTCAAAGTTTGGATGGATTTTGAGTTTATTGTGGATAAGTTTGAGTCGGGTTTGCGGCAGGGTATTTGAGATGAGATTTTTATTTTTTTTGGTATTAGTTTGGGTTGAGTTTGAGATAAGTTATTTGTATTTTATTTGAATTTGTTCAGGATGAGTGTGGGTTGGGTTTAGCCTTATACTTCAGCAATATTGTTTGTAAATGAAGTTCAGAATGGATGAGAAAAGATATCCATCTGCAAAGAAACTGTATTCATCACCAGAACGACCAACCTGTGGCATTTCTTTACCAGCCCATTTGTTTGTTTGTTAGTGCAGCATCATTTATTGTGGCCCTGATGCAACTACACCAGAAACAACAAATAAATCTCTCACAAAAAGTCCATGTAACCCCCTTTGTGATTATCTATCATGATGCCATGGCCAATAAAAAGGCAAAACACACACTGAAATGCTGAGCGGGTGGAAGTGGCCCATCTATTTCCTGCTGTCCCTGCGGTGCTCTGTCTTCCTGCCAGCAGAGCGCTTCCTTCCGATTACACAATTACACATCTAACAGCACTCAAGAACCGCATCTCCAGAAATGCTAATCTCTGAAAGTTGTACAGTGATTCAGTTCTTCACAGCATGTCTTCACATAATAAGTCTTGTGATGGCCTGTTATCTTCATCAGAAGAAAAAGCTGTAATGGCAAATGGTCATACTCAACACATCACAATCCCAAAAGCCAGCATTACCTAATGTTTGTCTTAGACACAACATGTATTTGTTGAACATCAGCCATTTGTTCCAGATTACCCAACACAACAAATAATTTAACTTCTCCTATATTTAGGGGTTCAAGCGCGTATCGCTGAAACCGTATTGTAATTGTTAGAATAGTCACATATCAGCAATCTCCACGTAAAACTGATCATGTAGACCAAACCGTAAATTGTAGAGACTTGAAACTTGGAGGGATTGTGGTACTCACACCACCGACAACGTGACCAAGGCTTGTCCCAATCGGCCTGACGGGGGCGCCACAGCGATCAAAAGTATGAAATCACTCATAACTCCTAAACCATCAGTCACAGGCTCAAGTGTCTTATGTCACTGGAATCCTCAGATTTGATTGTGGCGAAATTTTTGGGTATTTTGGATGTGGACTTTTGTGAACTAGTTCTAGGTTTTTCACCCGATCGGTACCAAACCAGTGCAGAAAGATTTTCTGGAGAGTGAATATCATTAATTATCAAAAAAAAAAAAAGTAGAACATTTGACTCACCGTCGCAAAGGGGCTCCAAAACGTTCAAAAGGGGCAGGGCCTCTTTTAGCAAATTGCCTGTAAATATTGAACAACAAACACAGAACACTTATGTAAGAGCTCAATCTGAGGTCGCAGGTCAAAAATCGCAGAGATTGGCGACTTGGTGGTGCTATAAGAGGGGAAAAACATAAAAATGTCTATAACTGGACAACCATTTGTCCTTTCAACATGAAAATCAGTGTGCACAGTCTTTGTCCAAAGTGTCACAAGTGAAACTTTGTGGGCCTGTTTGACTGTTTGACCCCAAAGGTCTGTAAGAATTTGAAAGAAATTGGCTACTGGGGGGTGATGTTGAGCGTAAAATATTGTACTTTGCACGTTTTATTGCACATGTGAACGATATTGCTATCATACGATAAAACCCCTCTTTCCAGACAACTTTGCCTCTAGGTCCACTGCTGTCAATCAAATCATTTGTTAAATGACTGAGAAGATGTAAAAAACCTAGTTTTGCCAACTAGTCCTAGGTTTTCTCTCAATATGGAAAAAAATAATTAAAAAACACTGCAGTATAATTCTCTGGACTCTCTAGGCCCAAAAATTTAATTTACCCCTTTGGGAAGCTATAACGGGGTTGTTTAGAAAACCTAAACCTAATCCTATAAAGCTTAAAGAAAAACTCAAAACTTCACTAAACCTGCCGAGCATATTTGACAGGTGATTCTAAACAAGCATGCAACGGTTTAAGGAGATCGGACCACAACGGGCGCTGTAACAGTCATAAACATTAAAAAACATCATATTTATTTATAAATTACCTGAATTTGTCAAAAATGCTTTTTAAATCATTGATTTAGGTGGGTACGCCCTTGCTAAATAATATGTAATGTCTTTTCCCTTATATGCTAAAATGCCGTAAGTGCTTGAACCCCGGTAACCGCTGCTTGCAGCTATATTTAATATTCAGTTTATAAAATCAAAATGAAATTCAAATTTGCCCTTACTGACTTTTTAAATAGATATTTGTGGTGTTATTTTGACTGAGTAGCTCGGTGTTATTCATAAGTATTTTATTATTTAATATCCTGTTTCTGAAATAAATAATGGGTCGTGAAAGGTATTTCATATTGAGTTTTAAGTTGCTTTAGAGAAAGCAATTTCTGTGGCATTAGCATCACTAAAACTAAATTGGAAAAGTATTGACTGTGTCCAAATAGGTTTCTCAAACATTTCCCAATTTTCCATTGTTTGGAGAAAAGGTAGTTCCACTCCAAACCCATGCACTGAATGAAGCTTAATTCAGTGTTATTCTAGCTTCATGCATTCTTCTTCTTTTTCTTTTTTTTTTTTAATCAAAACTTGAACGTGAGTAAGTTCCAACATTTTGAACAAAAAGAGAAAATTGTGTTTTTGTCAAAGACTACACCTGGATCAGATTCAGAATGATGATCAAAACACAGATGAACTCAATCGCTTCTGTCAACACATCCAACATTTCAACATTTCATTTGATGACATTACATGTTTAGTGCTTGATGATTGCATTATTTTACATATGCACAACCTTACATCCTTAATCGCTTGCTTCTGGTTCTTCTTTGCAGTGTTTTGATCCGGACGTTCAAGGTTCTTTCAGAAGATTCGTAATAGAGCCTCCTACCGTAAACCGTGTCATGTTAAAAGGAATATGACATGGAAAACATGGAAAGCTGGAAAATTCCGTCAGGGAAACAGTTAACATGTTAGACTGCTTAAATATACAGAGCAAGGTTTTCAGAGTGTCCCAGAATCGGAGCGATTACACTCTTCTGGAAGAAGCACATATACGTCCTACCAAAGGCAAGCGAACATTACAGCACTGAAGATCACCACCCTGCACACACTGATCGACTTGTTTTGCAGTCGTGTTGGTGTGCACATTACACAGCTGCAGAATGGGCGCATCAATCCTCGAGCTGTCATACTAGTCAACAACTCAAAACATCAAACGCTGACAAGCTTGAGTCGTGTAGTGTGTGGTTGGATTTAGTTGCCTTCACATTAAACAGAGAAAGAAGAAATCATATTTACACAGAAAAATACATACACTTAACCTTTAAAAAACGCTGTGAATCATAGTGGACAACATATTGTTTTGTTCAAGAGCCTGGGGTCTGTCCAATTAAAGGTGATTCAGTGTGCTTGTGTGTTCAGGAGCAGGTTCCCATCTCCTCTCTTCTCCTCTACCACCTCTGTAGTGATAAGCTCTTATCAGTGTAGTGTGACGTTGAAATCAGGGTTGTGACCTCTTTGCTCCATCTCCCACAGAGCGAGCCGAGGGTGTTAACATGTCCACAGTGTTCTCATGGATCCTCAGCTTCAACTGTGGGGAAATTTTTGACTCAGCTCAATTCAAGTTCATATGTCTAAAGCATGTGAAGGGTAGACCGGGTACAGATGGTACAGGGGTACATTTGAAACACCTGCGTATTAGCGCACTCTTAGATCATGGGAAATTTGAAGAACATCCGCTTTTTCAGTCCGAAGATATCAGCGAAAGTTTTTTTTAAGGTAAGTTCTTCACTTCACCACGTCCCTTCCACAATTAACAGCTTCTCATCCTTACACAACTGTAAAAGTTAACTTGCATTTTCGTAAACCTTAATCTGTGCTCTAAAAATGGACATATTGCGTGACTTTGTGTCTTGCAAAGTCATCGTGAAAAAATCGAGAGAAATGTTCGAGGTGGTCAGCGAGGCACAGATGAGACACAATGTATCAAATGTACCCGCACTAGAATCCTATTGCAGCACATGCATATTAGTTGCACGATGTAAGGTATATTCACATTCAGACAATGATCTTTGTTTTGTTTTTATGGTTTATTAGGCTATTGTTATTATGTTTATTGTTATTATGTTTATTAGGTTATTGTTTGCATTTGATCTGTTTCATTATTGCTGTTTGCAATTATTCCATGTTTTTTTTACTGTTACTCAACTTTTCAATTGTTACTATTAAAATGATGAACTGAAATTAAATATTGTATCGCTGTTTGCCATTACTGTACAATGTTTTACAAATGAACTACTTTTAACTAAACAAATAATCAAATAAAATACTGAATRGGAATAAAAACTGCTGAATATTCATTTTTAAATGTATTTTACATTTGCAATGAATTGATTAGGCAGCTTTACAGCATTACAGGTGTTTCAGCTGTACTCGGGTACTGTTAGTGACATGGGTACAGTTTGGAACAAAAAAGCTTCTTGTGTTTATGAGCTAATTGTGGGAAATATGACCTACTTATGGATGTTAAGTATTAATGTTTTAGTAGACAAAAATCATTTCTTTTCAGTCCCTAATTTTGATGTGGCAACGTAAAAAGCAAAAAAGTGTACCAACTGTGCCCGGTCTACCCCTACATCAAGTGTTTGACTCAGCGGCACTGCTGGACGTTTGCGTGTCCTCCCTGTGTTTGCATGAGTTTCCTCCGGGTGCTTCAGTTTCCCACACAATCCAATGAATTGGACATGCACTATAAATTGCCCAATGGTGTGAATGTGTGTGTACAATAAAACTCTTTCTAAAAAATGAATTGTGGTATAACCATGCAGGAAACCACTTAGCTGTCATGTGAAAAGAAAACACAAAACTCCTGAGGTCTCTCATGACAACGTAACATTTTACAACATGGCAAGGTTAATTGTCAAGTGGCAAAACCCCAATAAAATTTTGATAAATATTTTTTTATTTTTTTCTTCTTCTGTAGTTTACCCAAGACTTTGGTTGATCTTCGAAACACAAATTAAACTCTTTTTTTTTTTTAAACTGAGAGGTTTCTGTACACTAGCAACCAGTCTGCCAGTTTTGGTTGCCTGGAATTTCAGTGTAGGGACAGAAACTTCTTACTTACATACTTACTAGCATTAGACAAACAAACAAATGGCACTAGATTTGTAAAGGCCACTAGATTTTTTTTCCACATAAAATCCTTGAGGGTCTTTGTCACTGAACCATTGCTTAAAGCAGAATGAGTGAATGAGAAGAGGTTAAACGTATAGAAGGACAGCATTAGAAAACAAGCCTGAGTGAAAAGAATCAGGCCTATATGACTGAGTCTTTCTGGTCCTCACACAGTGAAATTAAATCATTGCAGTGCTCGGAGATGCTCAAGGGCCGTGCTACAGTAATCTGCTGCATTTACAGCGACCCAGAGAGAAATGAGAAGACATTATTTGCAATCAGAGAGCGAGAAAGAGACGGGGGAAACAGAGAGCGTGCACGTGCGTGTGTGTGAGAGAGAGACATACCTGCTCAGAGGTACCCAAGAGATGCAAGTCTTTTACTAAAGCTCGCCACATAAAATGTCCTCTTTATTACACGTTATAATCGTATACTAACTATTGTGTAACACACATACACCACAATGAAGAACAAAAAAGCGCTTAAATAAAATTAAGTAAAACTGAAGATGTGTATGCAGTTTGTGTGTTTTTATGTGTATGTTTGCCTACATGTGTGTAAGTGTGTGTGTGTAGAGATAAAATGACTTTTCCCCTTATGATAGCATCTTTAAAATGGACAGCTGGTCACCCTGCTGCCCAGTGACCTCCGGGATCAAGGTCACTGACCAGACCATAAGACCAGAATGGACACACACAAACTGACCGATGGCAGGATGACCATGAACAGATGTAGTGTGCTGCTAAATTTTAGCTGAAATTGTCAGTAATTCATAATTCAAAAACAGAATGTTTTCAAATAATCTACTGTAAATGACAATCAAGAGTTTTTGTTGGTTATGTACAAAATCAGCGTAACTGATGCTCTTTTTCTTTATTGCCAAAAAACATATCACATTTCATGCCAAAAAACAAAGTATATACCGGTTAATTACATGCACTAGCGCTCCCTAAAAGAGTAACTAATTATGTTAGTTATATTTTACGGAAAGTAATGTGTTACGTTAAATGAATTAAATCTGTTAAATGTAAAACCCTTTCACACCAAATGCCTCAGGCTGAAGAAAAGTAAATTCACATCTGTACAACAGAATGCAGAAGATGAAAGTTTAACACTCTTCAGCAATAAAAAAAGAAGAACAAATGTTGGTTTATCTTGAGTAATTTTTGCTTATTAATATGGTTGAATTGGATCATCAAAGGTCAGCTGTAAACACGTTGGTTAATAAATCAGGATTAAATACATGAAGGATATTTGTATTATTTAACATATGTAATTATTGCATCATATTTTCAGTTGCATTTAACTGTTTTTATAAATTTTGAGGAAAACTGAATCAGTTTTTTTTTTCTTACTCCCAAAATCTCTCAGTATGGGGACAGGAGAGCTTTCAATCAATGCGTTATTTTACTAGTTACTTGAAAAAAGTAATCTGATTATGTAATTTGCGTTACTTGTAATGCGTTACCCGCAACTCTGCTGAAGACTGGAGTAATGATGCTGAAAATTCAGCTTTGCATCACAGCAATCAATTACATTTTAACACAGATTCAAATAGAAAACAATATTTGCAATAAATTGCATTAATATTTCAGAGTAGTACTGATTTTACTGTTGTTGTCTTTTGTGATCAAATAAATGGTGGTAGGTAAAAAAAAAGACTTCTTTGAAAATCTTACTCACTTAGAAAAAAAAAACTGAATGCAGTAAAATCTGATCTGATTGCTGTAATGCAGGAAAAACAATGGTACAGTATTTTATGAAAATGAACATCTTTTTTTCCCTTTTGATATTAGGGTTTAAACGAGATTACACCAGTTTTTCCATTGTATGGGTGCCGTTACGAGCAGTCTAGGTAGTGAAAGGTATTTATGCGTGATGTTTTGGCTCTGCTGCTGTGCTGATTTCAGTGCTACAGTCTGTGATGGCCGGTTTCAACATGACGCTGCTGAGTTGTGGGGTTTCATCAGCGTAATGGGGTGTGTGAGGCGAGTGTGTGTTGTAGAGAGAGAAAGCATGCTGGCAGCAATCCTCGACATGTTGAGTCCATCTGAACATTATTATTCCATCATATAACAATCATACACTCCAATGAATAATCAACACTCATCAAAGAAGATATGCACTTACATCTTTTACACAATGCCGCAAGGAGGACTATGAACAATAACACCCGCATACGCACACACAAAGAGTCCTGCAGCAATAGATCCATGCTTGACAGTGTAATACACAATGGCTTTTTAACTCAGCTGATTGATTACAGTAGCGATAGGGGATAGATTGATTGATTGGCTATTCCAGAAACAGTGGCAGTGGAACCGCTGATCAATATGGTTCTTCCCTCAACATTCAACAGCACAAAACAATTAACATGTGGACCGGGAGAGGGGGATGATGGGATATATACAGCGCAAAATGGCAGCCTGCCATTTGGAAGATGCAGACTTCAGATTCTATCTCCGAAGCGGCGCTGGAGCATTTTTGAAGAGTACAGGATGAGAGAATAAAGGACAAATAAAAAAGCACAGAGTACCGTCTGTCGCCTGCAAAAAGATACAGTGAAATGCTAAATCAATAAATGGCAAACACTGGGGGGAACACATTTTAAAGGTATACTACACCCCAAACTTAAAATGATATGTTCCAAAACTGCATGACTTACTTTCTTCTTTGAAATATAAAAGATGATATTTTATTTTTTTTTATTTTTTGGTTTTAAATATCTTCTTTTGAATTTTTATTTTTAACTAGAGAATTAACAAAATCATTTTTGGTCATATTTTGTAATATTAATCAGTGTAGTTATTTAATAAATGAATAAACACAAAAAAATAGAAACCACTTAATTGTTGAGTGTGCTAATTGGTATTTAATTCTGATTATTAACTTAATTGTTCATTTGGGATAAATATATCAAACCATACATACAGCATGAAGAGAAATGTGAACAAAGACGAGGAAGATGGAGGACAATGCATGTCATGCGTGCATGCTTGCCATGAAGCACGTATATGTGTGTGTGTGTGTGTGTCAGAGAGACCTTAGAAATTATTACTATTGATTTCTATCCTTGAGACGTGGAAATGTTACCAGATGGCTGCAGGATGATCGTGGCACAAACCTACCGTGTGTTCACTGGCTAAAGAAGGCGAACTCTTGTAAATTCATCCATATTCCTTTTAATATGACAGGAAGTGTCTGTCAGCTTCAGAAAGCACATATTTACTTGCAGGTACTTGCTAGCACATACTATTTTGTGATGAGGGTCAAGTAAAAATGAAAACAGCACAATAAACATTGTCTTATAATATCAGAGTTTTCACCCACGAGCTGCCAGTCAAAAGTTTGTGTCTCGTTTCAGAAGTTCCCGTGCTGCTCTGCCATGTGCCGAGTCCCCGCTCGCAGTATTCAAATTACAGCAACAATTCAATAAAAATTAAGTCTGCAAACTGGCTCTGGGTATGAATTACACAAAGGCACAATCTGGCAACTTCAAAACCCTCCCATGTGGTTGGAGACGCTATTGATATCAATTCTTACATGATTTCAGTATTGATAAGAAGATACTAAACTCAGTGGTATGAAGTATTGGATGAGGAATTTATTATTTATGGTGTGAAATTCTCACTCAATATTTGGTGTCTTTAAACATAAGTTCGTACAGAAATCAAAATATCTTCTTTGGAATTTCAATTTTTGGATAGAGTATACTTTAACAAAATAATTCATAAATCTATCATTTGTTGCAATATAAAGGGCTTGAGCTGAAAAAGGCACAGAGAGAGAGACTACAGCTAGAGAAAAATAACATCAACTGTCAGGTCAATAAAAATACCACAGGGACAACAATGTTTTTATATCTTATTGTAAAAATGCTAGGAAAAAAAAATTCAAGTCTGTCTAGGTTAGGTTAGTTTTATTAGACAATGAGATTGCAGGTGGGGGAAAATCACCTTCATAAAAAAGTGTATGTATTACTGTAAGTATATCAGCAAACACATGCGGTTTAGTTAGGTAATATGGCCAGGTTAATATCCAGTTGTTGAAATTGGGAAAACAAAACCACAAGCAATCGACAACACAGGGACGACAATATTTCTCACATCTTATTGTAAGAACGCTAGCCAACATAATTCATGCAGACAAGAAGCTTAAGTTAATTTCTAACCAACCGCAACATATCATGACATTAAAAGGCAACTATGTCAAAAATGTGTTATACATCTTATCGTCCCATTGCTAGGAAACACAAAATCTAGTTACAGGTATAGTTTAGGTTAGTTAAGTTAGATTCTGTGTATTCTCTGAGCTTTAAAGTGCTCTGACCAACCGAGTCGATCGTGGTGTGACTTAGTCCTGCATGGCTGGACCTTGAGCTGTGAGACTGTGATTATGAATTCTATTGTAGCTTCTCCACCAGCGTTTGCCACAACATATATGAAAGATTCTGCTCTTCCCTCCCCCTCTGTTGTCAAAGAGCAGTTTTCTTTGTTTCCATAGAGCCATGATTCTGTCAAAATCCCAGCGAGAGAAGGAAAGGGAGGAAAAATCAATCGCTCTCCATACAACACTGTGCGCCTCTGGCCAGAGAGACAGAAAGAGGAAGAAGGAGAAAGAGAAGAACACAGGAAGAATAAAAGAAATACAGAGCAAACAGTGAAGAGAAGGGCAGATAGATGTAGAAACATGTTACTGTTCGCTCTGACAAAATGACATGCATGCCCTGTGTGTGTGTACGTGCGTTTGGCATTGACAGGGAGAATGATCCATCTTCCGTGGCATCACTTCACCTGTCTAAATCATTGTGTCTGCCCAAGGGCCAGTATCACACTCACAACATCTGTCTTTTCTTTTTATGTGCACGTTTAGCTAGCAAAGACTTCTATCTCTCCCTCCAACTCTAAAAGAAAACTTTTTGCATTTTTATGAAAAAATACTGAGATCTTAATCTTTTTCTTAAAGCCTAAAAAAAACACTTTTTTCATTCATTTTCCTCTACTTTTTAATGGGTTAGCAGTGCTCTTTACCCAGTTATATAACACCGTTTTTGCAGTGTTAACAACACATTTCGGTGCCAAACCTGTTTCAAAGACTGAAATAATGCAGTATAAAAAAACTGTGTGGTGTTATAAAGAGTCATTTCAGCATTTGAGAGGAAAAATGTGAAATGGTGATGGAAAATTGTGAGTGAGGAAGAGAGAGGAAGTTTCATTCTTACCCTGACAGTCTAAAGAAAGTCCACTCAAGGAAAATATATAATGACGAGCGTGTACTAGTTTGTTCAGTCGATGGCACTGACACCACAAATATGTAAATAACATTAACTCAGGGTTTAGGAATGTACAGTGTGAAACGCCAGCGCATGAATACTCAGGATTAATCGTTAACCCCAACTGAAGTATGAGCAGTGTGAAACATAAGGCAAGATAATGTAGGATTCCATTTACCTGGTGTTTAGAATGACCAAGGATTAACAATCACTGAAAGTAAAGTATTACAGATTATAGGTTTGTACAATTCACTGTCAGTGTGAGCAATCCTGCTTCTGCTTGGCTTCACAATTGCATTAGATAGTCTATGAATGCTTAAGAATGTTCTGTATTTCTGCCAACATCGATCATTGTGATCAAAATCACATCTTCATCTTCAAGTTCTACAATTATGTAAATTGTACCAAAAAGAACATTTTGGGACTCATCCATTCACAGATCATTCTTCCAATAGTCTTCTGGCTCATTCATGTGGACTTTGGCAAACTTCAGAAAGGAAGCAATGCACTTCTTGGAGAACTGTGGCTTCCTTTTTATTATTCTGCTATGCACATCATTCTTGTTCAGTGTTTACCTAATGGTGGACTCATGAAAACCTTAGCAAATGCCTGCAGATTCTTAAATGTCACTCTGGGCTTCTTTGTAACTTCCTGGACGATTATGTGTTTTGCTCTTGGGGTGTTTTTGTTGGACACTCCCACAGAAGTGTTGTATTCCTTCCATTTGTACTCTAGCTGATGGTATTTTATAGGTATATAGCTATGCAATTTAACAGTGTCACTGTAACTTTCGGAATAAAAGCTGAAATTTCTACTATAAAGCTGGTCCATTCATGTTTCTTATCTTCTTGCATCTGACTTCAACAGGATGAACAGAATAAATGAACCAAATGAATGTCAAAGAAGGTGGAACCACAGCGCACCTACTACATAACCACCATGGACCAATGACTGTTAGAAAGTATTTACCACAGTTTTTTTTTATTATTTACCACTCTTGAAACAAACTCCAAAAAAACTTCATTTTGGCCTGTTTTTTTTTTTTAAATGACATCACACCAGTTCATTGTCTGATTTCGCTTTCGAGTTTGTCACAGACTTGTCATCATCTTAGTTTACCCTGTTTGATCTAGTTGCCCCTCAAGTGTCTGATTAGTTATCCCTCTCACCTGTCATTGTTAATTATCTCGTTAGTCCTCCGTCTTATTTAAACCTTGTGGTTCCTTCCAGTGTTTATCCAGTCTCATCTGCACTTAAAGTGGATAACGTTGACTACCTTGATCATTGACTTATTAATATTACTTAAGTCTTCTTCTTCATCTTTATTAAATAGCTACACATACCACTCGTGACAGAAGACCAGCCTTACTGAAAAACAGCTGCAATTTCTTTAGTTTTTGTTTTGAGTGTTTGTTGTTGTCTTTGGCACGATAGATGATCCTGCTGTCCTCATCCTCCTGCTGGAGCATGAGGAGCACTCTCTCATGGACCACACAACAGACTTTTTGGACCTTGCCAACCGAACCGCTATGACTTCCTGCTATGCAGGTGAGGAACTCACCAGCCCCACTCCTGAGCCAGTACCCAGCCAGCCATCATCCCAGCATAGCACCGAGCATGACTACAAGCCCACCACAGACACGAAGCCAAAGCCCGCCATGGTCAAACAGCCTGAGAAAACAGAGCCAATTTTCGCCTCGAAGACGGACCCAGGTGTTGTGGCCAGGTGTTTTCGTGGAAAACAAGGGCAGAGAGGAAAAACCGTGCACACATCTCTACTGCTGAGGGTAAGCTGTAGCTGTTTTCTGTGAATTCTTTTTCCTATTCTTTGTCCCTGTCCAGTCTTGCTCCTTTTTATTTCTCGCTAGTTCCGTCTAGCCCTAAGCGTTTTGGTCTCTTACTGGTTCTGCCCAGCACCAAACCCTCTGCCTTCTCACTGGTTCAGTTCAGCACTGAATTCTCTGAGTATCTTAAAGTCCCACCCATCCTCCCTATCCCATAACCCGGCTTCCCAGAACCTCCTCCTGCCTGTCTGTGCCATCCATTCGCCATCCCCTCTTTATCTCCTTGTTTCCACCATGGGCTGTCATCCCACCAGCTTCACCGGGCTACCTCCTCCATCCGGCTCCACCTTGGTCAGTCGTTGACTATCTGCCACCTCAGAACTGCACACTTCGTCACTCCGTCCCTCTGGCTCTGTCAGGCTCCTTCTTCCCTCCAACTCTGCCTTTGTCCTGAATCACTTCGGCTCCACTGTGGTCTTTTGGATCCCAGCTTCCACCTTGGTCTCCGGAAGCTGCTGCTCCGCCTTGGCCCTCTGGATCCTCTGTGTCACCTAGGCTCAGCATCTGCTCGGCTCCACCTGGGTCACCATCACTGCCGGCCTCGTCATGGAAGCTTCCACCCCAGGATCCTCTGCCCAGGTGTCATCCATGGCCTTTCCCTCCTGCGTCTACACCATGAGCCTTTATCTTGGCTGGGTTCTGGTCGCCATCTCACCTCCTCCTGCTCCTAGTTCCTCCCTGGCTCATCCCTTCATCACCATCTCCTTGGTCTTCTTCTGTCTGCCTCCTCCCGGTCGCTCGACCACCTCCAGAACCTCCCCCTGCCTGTCTGTGTCATCCCTTCATCATCCCCTCTTATGGGTTGCACCTTCCAAAAGGAGGCATTCTGTCACAGTCTAGTCTTTGTCTTACCCTGCGTCCCAATGTGCATGCTATCCACCCTATCTACCCTAAACAGTATTAAAAATTACTGCTGTCACATAGAATTTAGGATGGATAGTATGCACATTGGGACACAGGCTTAGTTTTCCCTGTTTGACCTAGTTGCCCCTCAAATGTCTGATTAGTTATCTCTCTCACCCGTCTTTGTTAATTATCTTGTTAAACCCTGTGTTTTAAACCCTAAGATATTTACTCCTGGACCATTTAGTGCAGTTATAGGACTTCAAGATGAAGATCTGATCATCATGAACGTCAAGCAAATATGTAAAAAAAAAAAAAAAAAAAAAAAACAGCATGGAAACGGCTCAGGCTCAGTACTCCACAGTGACTCTTTTGAGTCTGGAAACTAAAGAAAAAGTCTTTCACAACTTGAAGCACAGCCACAACGCAGGTCTTGGTGTTGGTGAACAAATTCACACGTTCAATAAAACTTTGCCAACAGCGGTAATGATAAAAGCAAACAGGTACGCAAGGGCCTTAAAGGCATGTGAAGAGCGCTCTTCTGTTCAGGACTCTTCATCTCAGGCAGCTAAGAGCCATTAGGTCTCTTATCTGGGCTCCTCGCCTCTCAAAACACTCGTCCGTCTCTCTCGCTGTCTCTTTCAGTCCCTCTCCACACATCTTTCCATCCTCTCCCCCTCTCCAAACGCTCCTTCAGGCTTTTAAGACGAGTCTTCATCCTTCTCCAAAGCCTCAGAGTCAATGCAGCAGAAATGCAGCGGTACAAAAAAGAAGAAACCCGAAGACAGCATTCATCCGCCCTTTCTCCACGTCCTTCTGAAGAGCCCTTCAGCTCACGACACAGACATAATGTGAGACTCGAGCATTAAGAAACTCTCTTTCATTAAAGGAAGAATATTTGGATGGAGGGATGAGAGGGAAATGGCCTTTTATGTTTCCGAATGTCTCTGTTCTTCCTGATGAAAAAGTTTCAGCGCAAAGAACAGGAAGACTCTGTACATGTTCTTAAAAAGGGATGGTTGCTCAGGTCATTTCTGTGTAAAATCTCTGAACTCTTGAAGATCAGGAACGGCCAGCAAAATGGACAGTGAATCTTCAGACAAATATATGAAGAATCAATATTTATTTCAGTTTTTCTCTATGAAGAAATTCAATCCATTGTATGGCTCAGTATGTCTAGAGCAAAAATGTTACTGCTCTTTCTTAGCTCAGAAGAATTCATTCTCAGTTACAGTGCACTTCATTTAAGCACCAACTTTCGACATTCCGAGAAATAAAAAGAGACGCGAATGATTAAACGGTTGAGATACAGAGATAATGTGGATAAAAACAATACACCTGCCAAATATTTAAAAACCTGAGTTCAGTGAAAGAAATCTCTGCTTTCGCAAAGACTCATGGGAAGTCAGAAGTGAGGTGAAGAATTCATGCGGAAGGAGAGTCAGCATGTTCTACATTCACCATCAAAGTATACGTTCAGAATGAGATTTTTAGGACTATAAATATTTAAATATTTTTTAATGTTCACCTGATTTTACAACAGTCAGTGGGATCCATGAGATATTAAAAGCAAGATGTTTTCTTCTCCCCCACGTTTGATTTCTATTTTAATTGTTATAAATAATGCATGCAAGAAATCTCAATTGAGAAAATGCATTTTTCTTTTTTATTGTATTTATAGCCACATTTAACATTATTCGGTATTTCTAAAAATGATAGTTTTTATGCTAGACCTTTCCATATCCAAAAAAGCCACGGTTTATGTTATTGGAACATGTCATAAAAATCCAGTATTAGATTGTGAGGAAATTTAAAAACCATCTGTTTTAAACCATAGAACAGGCATTATTTTATGGTTAAAAGCAAAACGCACATTTTTTCTCGGTATCAAATGCTGCAATCTGTTTCTCCAGTCTCCCCCCCATCTCTCTCTGTCTCTCTCCGTGTCTCTCTCTCTCCATCTCTTTCGATCATAGCGGTTGGCTCTTATTGCATCAGTGTTATAAATTCGGGTTTTGCTCATTGATCAGAAATGGCCCCTGCAAATAAAATTTCAAACGTAAAAGCTAATGCACAAAAAGCTTAAAAATCAATTTTTATCCCACTAAAGCATCCCATATTGCAAGAAAACAGACAGAATCAAAGGTAATATATACATTTTCCTGTGGAATCATTACTTTTTCCTTTCCTGTAACTGAGTTCAAAAGAACATAAAACACATACTTTTTGGTAAGATTGCGATTAGACTTTGTTTGAAGTTGGTGTTGTGGAGAGAATATTAGATTTGCGATGCTGGAACCATTAAGGTAAAAGTCTACAGGGAGCAAAAGATATCACATTAAACAGCAATTATAGTTGAACGAACACATTACAGCATGATGTCATCTCAAAAACTCTGAAAAAGCTGGACTTTTTTGGAGAAGAGACGCAAAATAAATGGTGGGGTCTGAGCTTTCGTCGAACACCTCACACCTCTGAACGGCGCTCGGTCTCTGTGGACGGGGCTGGGCTTCCTGTCTGCGTACATGCATTACTGCGAGAAAGCTGCAAATCTGAAGGGAACTGGAGCAAAACTGTGCCACCCCACGCTTGACTGATCCGTACAAACCTCCGTGTACTTGAGAGAAAGGTGTGCTCTCCCTGTAGACCGCAGCACCTTAACCGAGCCACCGCGCCACAGGCCTTTCTAAAACTCACATTAACACTGTGCGGAAAACAGCTTTACCGCATAACTTAAGGTCGATGTTTTTCTGGACTTTCATTTGAGTCACTATTCACATGTACGATCTCAAACAAAAGTTAACTTCATAAATAATCAGTTTCACACTTATGGTCAAAATAAAACAGCGTTCGCAACACATTTGATTACAGAAATGTGACACGTGTGAGTAAAACTAAACGGATTGTGAAAAAAAAACTAGTGTTCTCTAATTATTTTCTATTCTAATTTTTATTTATTCTTTTGTTCATTATTATTTTTTTTTTGGATCCCAAAAATTTATTTATTTTTTAATGAAAAAAAACAGGACTTGTTACATATTATTTCTTATATTTTGTTTCTTTTTTGTTGCAAAGTCACTTTGAATGAAAGTGTCTGCTAAATGACTAAATATAAATAATGTAGAGGCTGGGCTTTATTGGCAGGATGTTATCCATTGGGATTCAACTGTAAAAGGTGTTATTTTTGGTAACCCTGTTGGAAAGTAAAAAAAAAAAAAACAACAACACTTTTTTGTGTTCATTCACATGTAACTCCTCAAAAGTTTCAGAAAAGATTACAACAATGTCTCAAACTGCACTCTGACTG
This sequence comes from Labeo calbasu, assembly GCA_019740295.1. NCBI lineage: Eukaryota > Metazoa > Chordata > Actinopteri > Cypriniformes > Cyprinidae > Labeo > Labeo calbasu. The sequence continues at coordinate 43,055 of JAHKKF010522014.1, forward strand.
GTCATCATCCCAAAATCTTCAAAATACATTTCAATATAAACTCTATATTTCTTGTCAAACCAAATGATCTGAGCAGTGGTTTAAACATTCATTTTATAGCAGTCAGCTTTCACTGTATATTTCATTTGTGTCTTTTAGTGAAACATGATTTGAGGCCTCCATTGTGTCTCCGGTGAACATTTTCACACAGTCCGTAGTCTGCATGGCTTTGGATTAACATTAAGTTATTTTAAAAGATGTACATTAATAAAAGAGTTTGAAATAACATCCACTGATAAATTATGCCCAAAAAGACCAGGAACACTTGTAAAGAAAACAAAGTGAATTTTGATTTCACCTTGACTTTCAGAAGTCCTTTGTCTTCGTCACGCCGGCTCCTCTGATAGGACTGTCAGTCAGATGGACTGGTCAGTGGAGTTAAGGCAGTGGTAAATTACATATAGTTCTCTCTGGGTGAATATCAGGAGCGGAGTAAAGTTCTTCAGCAGAAGACAGCGTATGAGAGAGTTTGGAGACCATGTGTGTGTGTGTCGTGTTTTTTATTGATCCATCACTCTTGCCATCAGCAAGACCAGAGGTGGCCACAGATCCATCCTCCTGATCCAATTTTCTGGACCTGCAGATGCCGTCTTTACGATGTGAGTGTATGAATATATCAGCAGCCATCAGCATAAAGGACTTCAAACCAGAATTCCAGCATGGAGGAGGAACTTTGTAATGGACAGGAAGCTCAGGAGAGTTTTCACTTCTGTTTTATTCAGACTTTGTCTCAGATGCTTCTCCTACAATTCCTTGGAGAAATTAAAAAAATAGACACACAGTTAATGAGTCAGTGACGTAAAGTAGGAGCACAGAGCTAAAAACTAAGATGACAGAACAGTTCAAATTAATTGATTTGGACAGAATGTGATGAGAAATATCGATGAGAATTTTAATACTTCAATCTTACATGTTTTAAAATGTATAACATTATTAAAAAATAAAAACAGATATAAACACTGAAATTATGAAACTATGATTGACATTAAGCAAATGAATTAACTAATTAAGGCAAATCTGTGATTGAAAGTAATAATAATTCAAATGAATCAATTAATTATTAACAGTTAATTAACTGAACTGTTATAAAATGTTATTACAATATTGGTTCTTCTTCTTATTTCAGTTTTATTTTGAGTTATTTTAGTACATCAGGTTAAACTAAATGAAAATGAAAAATGATTATTAAAATAATTAAAATGTTTGCTTGAGAGATTAAGATTTGTTTTTGTTTTTGGATTTAATTTTAGTTAGTTACACTAACCTTGCAACAGAGCATCGTCATAATGCCTGGGAACTTGAATAGATCAGGACTACGCAGACTCTGCTGAAGGAATTAGACATGAGTTTAAGGCTGTATTTAAACACTCCATCATAATGAATATACAGTTAAAACTCAGTGAAGGAAAACTGAAGGAAATGGGGACAGAGAGTGAACAACAAACAGAGAGAGACAGAGATAGGGAGGGAGGAGTGGCGCGAGAGGTGGTGATCTCTCCTGGCAAATTGGGCTCCCGCTTGGTCTAATTCCAGTCCTGGCCTGTTCTGCTCCCTCAGCTTGAGATGAGAGGAGAAAAATCTATGCAGCCGAGCAGCCGGAGCACATCGAGTCTGCGCTGGTTGGCTTCCATGGGCCGACAGCAATCAATAAATCAATAGGAAATGTTGGTTGGTTGCAGAGAGAGCAGGGAGGCGGGCTGCAGATGTACGGATGGAGGGATGGCAGTCAGACGAGAGGTCAGAGGTCAGCCTCACCTTCAGTACACAGTGAGAGTACACTTTATGATGAAGTGAGCACAGACCGAGAGATTCCGCTTTCAAGCCCGCCTTTATTTCTCTCTATTCTCTGTCAGTCCATCTTTTCTCTGGAAGAGACAATATCTCTTTCCCAAACTCCTACCCATCACAGACTCTCAGACAGGAGTAAACTGTCTCCTATATAATTTATATGTTATTTATTTATTTATTAAGTGTAGAATAGAATTGAATACGAGATGTCTGCAAATAATGCATTGGGCGATAAAGGGTTTCTTTCAAAGAACCTTTGAGAGCTGTGCGGGCAATGTTTTATTTTTAATAATGGCACATCAAAGGGTTGATATTGAGCAAGTGTTGGGTTTTTTGACATCGATAGACATAAATTAACTAAAAAATGTAACTGAAAAAGCTATGGCACGTCTATAACCATTGGACTGAATATTTTAAACTTGTCATATAAGAAAAACTTGTCCAAATGCTATTTCAACACATTATGTTCACTAACAACCCTGCAATCCATTTTTTTATGTATTATAGTCATCATACACTGCATCACAAAAATTTAAACCTGCAAAGCCTGCTTTTGACACGCACATTTCTAAGGATCCTAACATATTAACATGGTCAAAACGCTGATGAAAAACTTCTTGTCATCTGACTGATAGTTTTTACATTTTTTTCCACTTTTTAATTTCTTTATTTTTATTTTAGCAAGTAAAAGCTGAAGAAAAATACTTGATTATTCATATTATTATGACATGTCTCCATAATTATTGTGTTGCATGGCATTATATGTTATATGATATCATAAAAATAAGCATTTAAATATCACGTTTCTAAGACACTGTATTATTGGGAGATACCGAGTGACAAATGATATTTTTTATGCAGTTTCTGTTATCTCATTGATTTACATTTCAAGCTATCAGTATTTCATCTTACCTTCTGGCCATAGAATTATCAGCAACTGCACCATTTTTTTTTTTTTTTTCCATTTAGAGACTCTGAATAAAATTGATAAAATTGATTTTTTTCTCCCTTGATGAGCTCCATATCATACTATAGGAGCCAAATATGATAATGATACTTAACAAAAACACATATGCAAAGTTTTTTTTTTGATTTTTCAATTTTGCTTTAAGGTTTCATTTAAGAAAAAAAAAATATATTATAATAGAAATAATAAATAAATAAATAAATACTGACTATTGCTTCATACGTCCAGCTAAACAGGGTTAGAGGAGCCGATTTAGGTCTCTAGTGGTGAATGCTGTATGGTTCCAGTACATTATGCCAGATTGGATTATTGTCTAAAAGATGTTAAAATTGCACTTTTGCTTTCACAGTTTCCACATGTGAACATAAATAACCAGAGTTCTTTAACCTTAATGACATGACATTTAATGCATGCTCCCCGATTGCTTCTTTCTTCAAGAATTTGGAAGAAATGTTTCATTCAAATGAAACGCGTGCCGCTGCTCGTATCTGTACTTAATCTCTCCAAATCTCCTCCTCCATCTCTCTCTCTCTCTCTCTCTCTTTTCCCTCTGCCCCATCCGTTCCTAATTCCACAATTTCCTTTCATGCTGTTTTCACCCTCCCAGTCTCTTTTCCTCATTTCTATTCGTCGTACTCAATAATTCCCTTCCCTCATTGAAGTCTTCACTGTCTGCCTGTCTGTCTCTGTCTCCGTCTGTCTCTCTCTGCGTGTCTGTCTCTCTCAGTGGCTGTAGGGCTGGTAGTGGTGTGTTCTACCCCTGCTGCGCTCTGCGGCTGACCCATTGAGGCAGGGGCTCGGTGGGGCAGCTCAGGCTGCGTCCAGCCTTCTGAACGCCTCCCCCTGCGGCCGCATCGATTCTTTCGCTCTGGGCTCCTCAGCCTGCCGCTGGGCCCTCTGTCTCTGTCTCTCTCCTTCTGCTGAGGAGGCAGATAAATTAGCACAGGGGTCTGATGTTTCTCAAGGCCTTCCCTTTGTTACAGCGCGGTCCTGCAGTGCAGATAGGGCTGGAGTTTACTTGTACAATCTTATTATGTGTTACAATTGCTTTCTTTGTACACTGACATTCCACATTGTTACAAAAAAAAAAAAAAAAAGGAAATAAATAAATAAATGTTGCATTTGAAGCCTGTTATATGGTCATTTAATAATATAGATTTTGTGTGTGTGTGCATGTGTATTTTAGCAGTTAAATACAACAGTTTTGGTGTGAATATATTCATCATGAACTGAAATACATAAAATGTTGAAATATAAATATACTGACATTATCTAAATGTACATAAATTACTTAACAAATATTGTTAATATTATGTATTATCTTAAAAATGTAAGATAAAAGACATACAATTCTCCTTAAAATAAGAATATGCAATAAGAATAAATGAATTAAAATAAATAAAAAAAGATGTTACTAACCCATGTGATCCTAATGATCTGAGGGGTTTTTATTCTACAAGCATAACTATGCTATGTATTTAGGCAGTTTAAAATCTAGTAATAGTGTAATTTTTCATTTAGTTCTAATTGTGACTGGTAGCCATTGTACAGTTCTGTGCATATACAAACATATAACTGGTTTTAATGGCTTCAAATAGATAGATACTTGTTAGTGGCATCTTTCTTTAAGAGGTACAGCATGTGAATATTTCTTACCTGTCGGTTTTTATAGACCACGTACAGACCTTTGATTAACGCCGAATACACTTGTGTAGTGATTTCAGAAGTGATGGCTGCGCTGTCGATCTGTTGGTGTAAAAAAACAGGATTTGAGAACGCTCACTGAGGATTTCATTTTCACCTAATTTATTTCAGTGCAAATTAATGCTGCTCTCAGAGTCAAATCTGCAGCGAACAGAAACCCTATATTTTGAGTAAAAACAAAGAGATGTCCGTGTGAATGTGCGGATGAGAGAAGGGCCCTGGAGTGTGTTCATTAGATCAGCGAGAGAGAGATAACAGGGCTGGCGGTCCACACGGGGCCGACCCCTGCATCCTCATAATTAAGATGCATGACATCAGAGCAGAGGAGAGATGCACTTTTCAATCGAATTTAAACATACATTCGTTTCGCTCTCTTCTGCACAGAGCAAATCGCTTTCAGCCTGTGCCGAGGTTGCAGGCTGTCTGCTCCGTTTGTAGTAAAGACTGCACATCCCTAGTGTAATATTTGAAAGAAATGCATTTATTATTCTTGGAATATTATAGCACCAATTATGGACATTTAAAGGGACAGTCCCCCATCAAATGAATATCATTTACTCACGCTCATGTTGCTCCAAACCTGTGAGCTTTTCTTTCTGCTGCGGAATACAAAAGATTTTTTAAATACCATAATTCTCTCTGTGTTATTGCACAGGGTTTTTTTAATGTAATAATAAGACTGCAATTTATTAGAACGATATAACGTGTGTTGTTTCACTGATTTTCTGTAGTAGTAGTAGTAGTAGTAATGAAATGTAGTAATAAAATAGGAACACAGTAGTAATAATGATACAAAAATGGGTTTGCATGTCCTATCTTCTTTTTAATGATATATTTGAGCAAATATATTATATTATATTTCAAATAACTGATATTACAACATAATCATCTGATAAAGTCATCAGTATAGTGACTTGTGTGCATCATATACGACATGAAGTTAAGTGATGACATGTTGTGGGATTTTCTTTCCACTGTGGAACACAAAAGATTTTTTAAATACCATAATTCTGTCAGTGTTATTTCACAGTTTGTTTTAATATGTAATAATAAAAAATGCACTTTAATAGAACAATATAACGTGTGTGTTATTTCACTGATTTTCTGTAGTAGTAGTAGTGGTAGTAATAATAATTATGCAAGTAGTAATAAAATAGTAATAAAGTAGTAATACAATAGCAATAATAATTTTAAAAAATGGGTTTGCATGTCCTATCTTATTTTTGATAGTATATTTGAGCAAATATATTCTGATTTATTTCAAATAACTGATACTACAACATAATCATCTGATAAAGTCATCAGTATAGTGACTTGTGTGCCTCATGCATGACATAGAGGTAAGTGATGACAGAATATTAATATCTGGGCACACTAAAACTTGAATTCAATGTATCATGAGCATATTTTCATCTAATTATCTGCAGCGTGCAATAACTGCAATTTTAAAGCAAAACTATCATCTACCCTCTTTGATTTAGTTCAGGTGTGATATAAACATTAGACAGTGTCTCGACTGTGCTGCCTGAGATATTTTTCATCATCAGAAAGCCCTTAGTCTGGGTTCAGTTTCTAGTACAATCATTAGTCTTGATTATCTTTAAGAACATGACTAACTACCCGAGACGAGCTAAAGAGAGGAGTGACCTTTACGCCCCTTACAGACCTTTCCTTACCTGCTTCCTTACTGTATTTCTGCTGTAATTGAAAAATGACTTAATATTTTTGTCTGGGATATGAACACGCTGTCTGTCAGGAGACTTGAGGAGCTCATGAATAATCTGCATGCAGTGAACTGAGAAACACAACATGAGGAACATTTCGTCCATGCAACAATAGAAATAACTGTACAATAAAGACCAAAAGAAAAGAAATAGAAATGTAAAATTAATAACACAAAAGCAATATTAAAATGCAAAGCATTTTTGTGTTCAAAAAGTAGTCACAGACATCAGAACAAACCTCTGCCTTATGAAACAGACTCCATTTTGTATTGTATCTGTAATAGTACAGCAGAAACCTCCTCAAAATGGTCTCCTCACCCGAGCGTGATCCGTTATGCCGAAGCTGGATGCAGTAAATGATGATTAACATTTGCACAGAGGAGCAATAAAGCAAATTTAATTTTCACTCTTTGCAATAAATATTTTCTTCAATTGCTCTTTTGTGCGTCCGGCGTTCGGGCCGTCTTTCGGCAGATTACCCAGTTAGAGACTAAAAAATTTCTCCTATTGATTGGACACATTGATTTTTCACAATCTGTTCATTGGTTCAGCCAGCGGAGGGGTGAAAGGTGAAAGTTCATGAGCTTAGTCTGAGATTTTTTCCCCCCATTCATGCGAGGAATTCTGGGAGAAGTGCTTTGCGGCAAATCTCATTTACGGCCTGATTGGTCCCGTCATCTCGGAGCGGATTCCCTCAATTGCTCTCCTCTCTATCCCCTTCCTCTCCCGCAAGCAGAATCCTGCATTCGGCTGTTTGCCATTTAGATTATGACTTCCTTGTTTCATTTTTCACTAATAGAAGGCGAATGTTTAGACACGCTCTTCTCACGATCTTAAAAACACTCGAAATTGTTTATGTGGAGAAATATGAATCATGCCTATAAATTTTAATTTAAAACAGTAATTGACACGGATGAGTTGGAGCAGAGAGGGGAGACGAAAAGAAGAAGAAGCCAACAAGTGTCTAGCTTACATTCTTGACTACTATTTATAGAGTAACTATAAACTAATTAAGTGTAGTAAAGTAGTAATAAAATACTAATACAGCTGTAATAGGGTTGTGTCCTAACTTCTTTTTGGATGGTATATTCTAATATGTCCAGTAACTAACATTACGACATAATCATCTGATAAAGGGATCAATAGAGGCACTTGTGTGCATCATGAAATGTATACAGCAATAAAAATCATTTTCATCGATCACTGGAATCAGAAGCAGCACCAGTTAGAGTGTTCTCTATTCCCTCTTAATAGGGCGAGTTGCGTTATTGACATGACATCAATGCTATTGACACACCAGGGTAACATCATTCAGTATTTATGAAACAGCAAAAGGGAAACGGAAATATTAATGTTACTTAATATTTACAACAAGCTTGCAATGATCGACTGTGGATGCCATGTGAGATAAAGAGAGCTGAACTGTCTGTCTGCTAGTGGCTGTCTGCATGCAGACAGGACAGAAATGTTCTATCGACTCCATTCAAAGACCCCCAAGTGGCAACATGAGGCCGACGGCCCCCGAGCCCCCCTGACTCGGCCAGAAGGGGTAGTGGCGACACAAACAACCAGACAGGCCCAGGACACATTTACACGCAGACACACACACAGGGTGTCACTCAGACGGAGAAAATTGTGAAACTGTCCGGAAAGATGATCATTTAAGGCCTGTATGTTTGGGCAGGGGTTGTTGACCAATGCTGGCAGCTGTCAGTCAAAACTCATCATCCAATGACAATCAAGGTCAAATACAACTACTGGGATACTGTGTGTGGAGCAAAGAGAAAAAAAAAGCCAAAGTGCTTCAGGGAATTTTTGTTTTTCAAGAAAGAAATTGTGAAGTGTGGGGAGGGTTGGCTGGAATGAAATTTAAAATCATGTACTTAAGTTATGATTTGTAGTTAAATTGAATAAAGCATTTAAAAAGCATTTATTTATTTATTTTTGCCTGCTTGCATTAGTGCTGGCCTTGTGCCTTGGAATTTTTAACATTGTGGAATCTTTACCTGGGAAGATAAAACACTTTTGTGGCCAGATTACTCTGCAATTATCTTTCCTTTGAAAATCCTTAAATAATCACAACATTGTTGACAGATTCCCATGAGAACAACCAACATAACGTCATCATGGAGATAAACAGGAAAAACAAACAAACCGGACAGGTGAGAAAATAAACACACAATTGCTTCACAGATAAGCAGCTAACCTTTCTGTGATTCACACATGCTGCTGATGATTCAAGGGGTTAAAGAAAATGAAAAAAACATGCGTGTGCATGCGAGTATGTAAATTACACGCAGAGCTGGGTAGTAAGTGATTACATGTAATCTGGATTACGTAATCAGATTCCAAAAATGAAGTAGTTGTACTTAGATTAAATTACATTTTAAAATACTAGTAATCAGACTACAGTTACTTTTTTATGGATTACATGATTACATATTACGTACACAGTAGCAATAAATTATTCAACATGTATTGATTCTCCGTAAATCCACTTTTTCATCTTTCAAATGTTCCTTGCTAAAATAGACTACTGCTTACATACATTCAGAAAGTCTTCCAGTTTTGTGGACATTCACACATAGACTAGTCATTAGGCATGCGCCAACACAGCACTGATTTACAAAAATCATTCAGGTTTAAGAAGTGTTTCAACATTGCATCAACTACTGATGAACACATTGAATTTTATTTGAATAACCAGTATTTGTATGTCTTTGGAAGGCTTTTGTCTTTCAAACATATTAAAATGCACAAATTCGAAAACTTTTTTTGTCATCTAAGCCTCTTTTACCTAATATATTTTACCTGAAGTACCCCTGAGGTTTTACAATAAATATTTTAATCACATTTGCATGTTCATGGTGCTCTAGCGTTGGTCATGGTCACATGACATGCAGGTAAACTAATAAAATATTACATTTTTTTAGTAAGGTTTTTTGTTATTATTATTGTTTTAAAAATGACTTATTTTAATTTGACATTTTTATTACTTAATTAATTATTAGCTTTTCATTAAACTCATAAACCCCCTGCAGTTCTGTCACAAACACCAGTTTGGGAAACCTTGATGCACTTCATGTTGTTAATTACAATGAAAGGAATATATTTTCTTACTCTTTGTATTTTTACATCATTATGGTACAAGAATTTTCTGTTTAAATCAATGTGATAAATGAGTTAGGTCAAAAGTAGTCTAAAAGTAATCAAAAAGTAAACTCCAATTTTTGTCATGTAATTGGAATCAGTAATGAATTACACATTTGTAAGTAATATACCCAGCTCTGGTTAAATGTATATATGCTTATGTATATGTATATATGTATATGCATATGTACAGTATATATGAGTATATGTAGTTATATTCTAACTTTGCTGTTCTGACCTCAGAAGAAACTAATGAACAAAACCTGTTTTGGGGAATGTCTTAAATGGTAAATAATAATAATAATTAATTAACAAAGTTGAGAAATGCAGACCTTTCAGTTTAATATAAAGATATGTGTGTGTGTGTGTGTGTGTGTGTGTGTGTGTGTGTGTGCGTGTTTTTGCGATAATCAGGACACAAATTTGTATAATGTCATGGGTATGACATAGGTATTACAAGGAGAGAGTGACTTATGAGGACATTGCCCCATGTCCCCATTTTTCAAAAGGCTCATAAATAATACCAATTTGAGTTTTTTTGAGAAAGTATAAATGTGTTTCCTGTGAGGGCTAGGTTTAGATGTAGGGTTGGTAAAAAAAACAAACAAACAAAAAAAAAAATTATGCCTGTGGAATGTCCCAACAATTCGCAAAAAAACAAACTTGTGTGTGTGAGCCATGCAGTGCAAAGTATGGTGTTTTTAATGTCTTTTTAAAATCATGAGATTCCACCCTGATCTGTGTTGTTAAGATGCTGGTATAGCGCACGCACACACACACACACACACACACACACACACACACACACACACACACACACACACTTTTAGCCACATACTTCTTCACAACCATGACTAATGATTCAACTCAATAGGCCGGATGTTTTGCAGGAGGCAATCAATTAAACCTTTTACGTTGTTAACTTTTATTTTTATTTGTGTTTAATTCATTGTCCCTGCAGAGCATTAAACATTCACATAATTCAAGATTGAACGCCCAAAGAAAAAAAAGCACAACCAATGAAATATACAACCACACATAGATGAAGAGTGCAGCTTTTATTCATGGCACAAAAAGGTGGTGTTCACTAAGGCCTATTTGTTATTAGCAAACCCCTAGTATTAAGTATTGGACTTACTACGGAAATAATATAAAAGCATAAAGTTAAGTTTAACATGCAAACTGAGTGCTATGTTTTCAGACATGTAACTGCATGATATTTACAGTTAAATGAAAATTGAATTAAAATTAAAATTTATATTTAATGCAACATTTTCCCCCACATTTTTCAAAATATACTTTTAATATTCAAAGTCTACTACAAATGCTTATTCAACACAATTAAGCACACAAGAGTATAGACAAAAATGATACAGTACCTCAAATAATGTAGCTAAATATTAGAGTAAAAATTCATTTTCAATACATTTCTATTGTCTCTTTGCTCACAATTAAATTCTTCTACTGTTATAAAGTAAAGGACTGATATGTCATCACACACACGCACCGGTTTCTCGTAGTGGAATATGCACGCTATCATTCTATATTTAATCCTACGGTCTGGACGCCCTGTTGGATCGATGCATTATCGACTGTTTCAGTATTCTGCTCTTTGTGGTTGGTTTGATGACACCTGGCCAGGAATGAGTCTTCAGGATCATTCTGGAACATACAGCAGCTCCTCAAAGGCTGGTATGGATTACAGTTTCCCTATAACTGACTATTGTGACTCGGTGCTTCACCTTCACTCGCTGTGATTGGTTCAGCTGTGGTTGCTGTAGTTATCTGTATAATAGCCCTCTTTACCAGACCTGAGAGAAAGAATGGCACATTAACAAGCCTCCATTTAAGAACAATCAGAATGCTTTATGTTCAGAAGTGCTGTTAGTTTTTCCAGCAAGGTTTTACAGTTTGTGTAAAATATTGGGTAAAAGTTCAAAATTGCAATAAAAAGACATATTTTATATTTTATATCATATATAATTTATATTCATATATAGTTTATATATGTTTATATATTGTATATATATATATTTGTTTCACTGTATGTCTTGGGCCTAAGATGATGGCTTCCCAAACATTTCACATTAAATGGAATAACTCAACCAAAATATAAATGAAGTTGCACTTTATTTTACAGTAAATGCTTACTGTACAGTGTAATTATGCAAGAAAGCACTGAGTAATAATAGGAAATTTTTGGACTTAATAGAAGTTAAGGTTGTTTAAAGTTAGGTTCAGGGTTAGTACCTTTGTTACTAGCACTAACATGCAGTAATAAGTACATACGTAGAAGAGAGTTGTAAAATTAAGTTGTACCAAAAATGCTATCATTTAATCATTCTCATGCCTTTCCAAACCTGTATGACTTGTATTCCTGTAAACCTGTAGTGACCAAGAGTTGTCAATTACCATCGAACCTCTATAGATGCACGGAAAAGTAGTAAGTAGTTAATGTAACATGTAGGCCATATTGTAAGTCTTTTGAACCACACGATAGCAAAAGCATCAAAATTTACATCAAAAATTCTGAAAAGTTTTACATATGAATACTCAAGATCTGTCACTCCAGGTTGTCATTCCATGGTTCATAACATCGAACATCAAACCTGATGAGGATGAGTAAATAATGACAAAATGTAATTTCTTTTTTGGTGAAATAATCCATAAATGAATATCAAGTGAAAATGTAAAGTACTCTTCCTTTGATGTTTTTTTTTATGACTCATGGCCACATTATGGCTTTCTAAAGTTTCCAAAACTTAATAAATTAGATGAGCCGTCATTTGTATGCCACAAAACCACAATTTCTACAAATGATTTGGTTTTAATCAAAAGCATTATGTTCACCAAAGTGTGTAAAGCACATGTGGGTGAAAATCTTCTCTGCTCTGTGTTCGGAGCGACGAGCTGTCAATAGCAGACACAATTTATACTCTGAAAAGTGGCAAGTTGGCCAATCCAATCTCCATTAGGTAATTCGGCAGTACGCGGGGCTGTTTAAATGCGATGTCAATAGTGATTGCGCAATTAAGTGCTTTTATTGATGCCCCATTAAATTACCCTTTAGAGGGACATGTTATAAACTCCAGTCCTTCCAGCTTGTCATGGCACTGGGCTCTTCCAAAACATCAGCCACATGGCTAAATGGACTGAACAAGCTGGAACAATGAGGCAAAGATTTTACAGCTCGTTTTGAGGAAATCAAGAAAGTAATTTCTGTCACTCACTTGTTGGTTCCAGCTTTCTTTGCAGTAAACTTTGGTTCAAATGGGTTTAATCGAGCTTCCTGACTGCAGTGTACCCTTATTAGTAACAACTTTGAAAGACCTACGTAGACAGATAGTATTTACAGTATGCAATACAAAAACACCTTGACTCTCAGTTGAGTTCAGTAGGGTTTTACATTAGCATGTTGCAAAAATAACAACATGATCATTTGATAAACCACACAGCAGATATGACTTTGGAATAAAACAGAGAGTTCTATGTCTCTTTGTCTCAATCAATATATTAAATAATACTTAATAGCACAGTATTTTAATAAATACTTGCTAAAGGGACTAGATCACCCCCCAAAAAGACTTTTTTCAACCTCAATTTGTCCTAAATCCATGACTTTCTATTAACTGTGGTACACAGGAGAAGTTATTTTGAATTGTTACTCCTTGCTCTTTTCCATCAGTTATGAATTGACAAGCGCACCAGAAAGTATAAAAACTAGTCCATATGACTCCATATTTCAAGATCTTCTGAAGTTATACATGTAAGGAGCAGACTGAAATTTATGTCATTACAGAATATAAACATTTTCTCTGTTGAGTATGAGGACAGATAACATATATATCCACAAACTATTCATTTTAACATATCATTTATTAACTCATAATTATAGTCTGTAAAGTTCACATGCTGTATTTGGTCTTTGTTTGTTGTGAAGACTTCTGTTGTTTACACATTAACTCTAACCTATAGCCTAACATAACCCTAACCCTAACCTTAACCCTATTTTGCAGTACCCAATTTAAAATAAAAACTATTCATCATTTGTAAATGTATCTGAACACTGGCTATTTATTAGTACTTATAAAGCACCTATTCTGCATAAACATATTCTACGTCCCTAATCCTACCCAATACCTAAACTTAACAACTACTTTACTAACTATTAATAAGCAGCAAATTAGTAGTTTATTTGGGCAAAAGTCATAATTAATGATTTGTTAAAGTGAGAACTGGACCTTAAAATAAACTGTGACTATTATTAATTAATCATTTGTTCATGTTTTTGCAGTACCTGTCCAAAGTTGAAACTATTCAATCATCTGTCATCATTTAATATCTTTATATTCACTGGACTTTTAGCTGTTGTAACAGTGTTTGTGTAAATAGACATAATGCACATGGCAATTTGGGTGCAAAACATGTTTTTATTGCCTCAGCACTTACATTAACATACTACTGTATATGATTAAACAGAAGATTCCTTGAATATTCAAGATAATGTTTGTTTATCAGAAAAATGTAATGTATAAACAGATTGAACCGTGTTCCCAATAAAGTAATCAAACTGACCCCTGTACACTATTGACCCTTAACCAACCCATACAAACAAACCTGTCCCTAACCTTACCCACATCACACCTCAACAGCAGCAGAAGTGTTGTACATTAGCAAAAGCTTTTAATCATTGTAAAACATCTGTTAAAATCAATTCCAGATTTTCAAGAAGTGCATGATCATATAACATGAAAGTTTATTGACATTTGTAACCATGAAATAATTATCTGTTAATCATTAGGTACTGTTTAATAAGTGCATTATTGAAGATTAACAAGCAGATTATCTCATATTTCTAGCTGGTTGAATATATATTATCTAATGATCTGTTATTATACTGTATCATTATGTCATGTTTGTTAATGATTTATCAAAGGATGTTATTATAAAGTGTTAGCGATTCTACTAGTGAGTCCGAACACACTTAAACTATAATCAAAGTAAACGCACACACTTGCATAAGTACACACACTCCAAATGAAAAGCTGTTGCATAAATGAATAGTGAGGTGGATGAGGGTTGAATCACACAGAAAAAGACAGACACAAATCTTGTGACTCAGAGTCTTGATTGTGTGTGTGTGTGTGTGTGTGAGCAGGTCTTCGGTTTCATCCCCAGGAGTGGCATCCCTCCACATCCCAGCCTGTCCATCGACCAGTGTGCACAGGGGTCGCCGTGACGACCGGGCTCCAGTCGCCACGGAGACGGACAGACGACCCCGCCCCGGCCCCTGCGCTTTCTCGTGTTACAGAGAGGCACGACCCCGCGCCTGCCATAAGGTCACGGGCCGCGCGGTCCCTCCGGTACCCCGGGAGTGGCCAAATATCTCGTGCTCTGTCCGCCTGCCAATCTCCTCTGCTCCACAGATGGCTCCATATTTCAGATTTATCACCGAAAAGCAAAGCCCTTCTTTAAAGGTCAGCCCTTTAAAAGCCGTCCGATCAATGGGACTATTCCTGCAGGTGTGGTCATGTAGAGTACGTGTGTGAGTATGTGTGCTTGCTGTGTGTTTAGCTCTAGTCTGATTTTTTTATGGTGGATGAATGTTGTCGTCTCTCTGATGTGTCTTGAGGTGCTGTATCTTCATAATCTGCCTGACCCCTTTGCCCTCCATCTGACCATTTCCATGGCCTCACGCTGGACCCGGCTACTAATAATATAATAAATATTTTAGAACGTCATTAGCTCATCAAATTTATGTATATTATCTCAAATCCTCTGGGTTTGTTCGGTGGGCTTGGCGAGAGTTATTTTTCAGATGATCAATAACAGAATTGCTTTTAGTTTGGTGCAGTCATGGGTGACATCTGTTCGCAAAAAAACTAACACACGTCACACCACTGACACAAAACCGCTTGAATTTCACCAGCTACGGTCATCATTAAAGGAATAGTTCACCCAAAACTGTCAGCATTTACTCTCCCTCATGCTGAGCAAAATGGAAAGGATCTTAAAGTGCCCCTATTATGCCATTTGTTTCGGAAGTCTCCTACAATAGGTTTACACGCATGCAAGGTCAAACAACGCTTTTGTTTTCTCAAAATATGCATTTAATATTACCTCGTTTTCCAGAGATTCTCAAACGATTCATTTGAAGCAGTTCAAAGATTCAGTCTCTCTAAACACCTCCTTTCCGTGAGCCTACTCTGCTCTGATTGGTCAGATGGCCCAGTCTGTTGTAATTGGTCTACGGCATACAGCGCTTGTCGGAAACGATACGCCCATTGCCATATTTCTGCATTTTTAATGCTCAGTAGAAAACATAAACATCTATTATTTATCATGACGTGTTTGAGGGCAGATCAAGTTGTTCATGGCCGGCCAACATAGAACATAGGTGGGCATTATGCAAATGTGTAACACCATAACGTGTAGCCGAAACAGAAGTGGGATTCAAATTACTTATGACTTGTTTAAGATGTAAGTGAGTCGATTCTTTCTTTTCGGAGACAATGAATCCAAAGTTCTGTCATGAAACTGTAGATGGCACAGTAAGATAGGTCTAACTCAATCTGACCTAATGACATCATTATAACATGGCCAATGAGCTTGCTGTCCAACTTTCAAATACTGAGCTAGCACTTGCTGTAGCAGTTGCAGTGTGCTTCAGAAACCCTCCACCTTCCCCAGCTCCACCTGTATAGATCTGCTACGAGGTGATTCATGTATGCTATGGGGGTTATTTCATGTATGTTATATGTGCAGCAGCAGCAGCATTTCTTACATGCTCATGAATTAGAAGTTCGAAACAAGAATTTATAAAGGAAAATGTCAGAGGATTTTGATATGGTTTTTGAGACTGGTTTTCCTTTGCTAAAGTAAGGAAACGCTGCTTCCTTTGCTCCTGTAAACAAACGTTGGTTTTCACAAAACTCACCAGCGCATGCGCAATGTCGACATCCTACGTCATCCGCCTGGAGCTGCTTTCAGGTACAACCAACCAGCACAAGCTAGATTAAAGTGATTATTACGTTTTAGATATGGATATTATTACAAAAATGCATGGATTCACTGCAGGAGACCTTTATTCACAACCCGGAGCCGTGTCAGGCACTTTTTATTATAGATGGATGCACTTTATTGAACTTGTTTTGGACTAAGGAGGAGAAACACCCGCCTATGCAGTGATAAAGCTCTGAAATGCCAAAATAATTTTTAATATAACTCCGACTGGATTTGTCTGAAAGAAGTAAATCATATACACCTATGATGTCTGGAGGGTAAATTATGGTATACTTTCTTTGGGTGAACTAACCCTTTAACATTGCCATGAACATTACCATGCCAATCCCCTGAGAGTTGTCATGACAGAACTTTATTTATCATGCACTTTAGGCTCTACAACTTTGCAGATCGTTTACATTCACATACAACTACATACACGCTGCATGAAAGGAAATAATTGAAATGGCATAATAGGGATACTTTCAATAAATGTGATGGTTGTTCTTGCTTGTGCAGTTACAATGAATGAAGGCTGTGTCTTTCAAGCTTCAAAAACCTCACAACGCACCATAAAAGTATCATAAATGTGGTCTGTATGACACTTGCAAATGATGCAGCCTTGAATGAGAAATAGAGTGAAATTTAAGTCAATCTTCACTAAAAATCTTAACATTCACCTTGACCTTTTGAGAAAGTTGAGAAAGTAGTGATATTCAAAACAAATTATTCTTTCAAATAGAATATTTAGCTTAATCTAGTTTGCTTAATCATTGGAATGATCCAGTTGAATTTGACTCATAGACTCAATGAGCATGTTTACATGCATACCAATGCACTGATCTTCCAAAAATCATTTTATTGACTAATAAGAACCTACTGTACTGGTTTTATATGAAGAGTTCAGATGCGAAACCCTCTAAAAGCCATCTTGGCCAAAAATAAGACAATGATGCTGAATGAATGCTCTCCAAACATAGTATACATCCATCAAATTTTACTTCAAACTTGCTAAATCCCAGCCTCAGCCCAATCAGAAGTACCGTTACTTAGGTAGAAACCTATACATAGAAGCCTGATAAAAAAATAAGCTTATTTTAAAGGAAAACGTCAGATGGAGTTAAAGGCTTTTGCATCTGAACTCTTCATATGCAAATCAATAACCTGGCAACACAAGAAAACGAGTTTACAAGATTTTTTTTTTAAATTGAAGTCATTTCCCGGTGGTGACATTAAAACGTACACATCCATGTTTTCCACCCAGAATCTTCTATTTATTATGTGATTTGTGATATTAAATCATTAAATCCCACAGCGTATTCCAAAATGTCAGACGGAAACTTGTACAGACTTCTATTTTTCTGTTATGTTTGAGATAAGAACACATTTAGTACACATTTTTTGGATCAAGAAAGAGTACAAATGTACATATATTATCTCTTCCCAGTAAGGATGCTTTCCAGTTACCTGTCACACATGCGCATGTCAGTAAGCCACTGAAAGAACACCAATTAATGTGTTGATATGTCAGGTAAAATCAGGGTAATGGGCAAAATGACTTCACGCCGACAAAGAAAACTTATTATGCATAATCAGAGTAAGAATGTGCATGCAAATGCACACATTGAGCTGTCGTAGCTAAGAGATTATTGGAAGGGGAGATTATCATTTAATACATTTCATACACAAATCTATCCTATGAATTTAGAAGCCAGTGTTATTACACTGTTGTGGTGCTTTTGTGTCCTTATGGGAGCTTGATATGTCATGTGTCTTGTGTGTAAATGACAGTGATACATAGTAACAGTTGAGTTGTCTTTAACACACAAAAGGTGAAGAAGAGCATTCAGGGGTACAGCCGTTTGTCCTGGTGATTTGCACAGATGCTGTTTGTCAGAATTATGTTAGAGCCGCACGTCCAAACATTCCCGTAACGTTCCTCTAACCCTCCTAGACAGGGGCACAAAGGACATCTAGAGCACTGAGTGGGAATTTGGATTCAAAAGCCTTTCTAATTGAATTTGCTGTCCAAACATTCAGGGAGCTTCTCTCTCTTTCTCTCTATCTATCTTTCTAGACATCTCAGACATGGTCACAATGTCATGGTAGTGCGCCTTCACCATGGGGTTAATTGAATTGGTTTCGTAAATGCCGTAATGGATTTGTTCAGATTCTTTAAGCATTATTGTTCCTACAAGTATTAAATATGAACTCCCCAATAGGTTAATACAATGTTATAAATATATATGGTTGTTTTAGGGAAGAAACACAAAAGACACTGTCAGAGGAACCCATTGAATTAATGCAAACGTTGTGTTTATACTGAAGATTTCCAGTGACTCACCATATGTCTTACATAGATTTCATTATACAATAAGAGAAAATAACTGTAAACAGTTCCCTCGGCCAACGTATATCTCAATAAAGCAACTGTTTATTGAATATATGTTTTAATTAGACCTTTTTCATTATAATTCCAGGCTTCTACCTGTCAGTGTATAAAACTACAGGCCCCACTGATGTAGAGTTCAGCTAGAGTTTAAAGAGAAACAGCGCATACTACACTAACACAATAACACACATTTACAGCCAAATCACATCATACGCAAGGGTTGAGTGGATGCCGATTGAAATCGTGTTGTTTAAGGTCAGACGGACAGAAAACCCAAACGGTGTGTCTGTCTGTGAGAAACTACTCCTTCCCGATCGTTAGACGTAAATAGAGAGAAACTACAAACTGAAGGCTGTCTTTCATGCTGTCGCTCTCAATGGAATTACAGTGGAGATATTCAGTTAGAATAGAATTTTCCCATGCTCTGGTTAATTTAAAGGTGACGGGTGCAATTTTTTGGATGTTAAAATACTTTCTCAAACCCCATTTTGGGATGGAGAGCAAAAAGGTTAAACTGTGGTGGTGCAACCTGCTCTCTTTTTATTCAGAACCTGAACACATGGACACGGCATAAACATACAGAAACATAGAACTATTTAAAAAGTGAATTTAGAGAAACATTTAAAAAACATAAATGAAGAAAATGAAGAAATCTGAAGCTGATTCAAAGAACCAGTTAAATCAACTCACAAATCGTACTGAATGATCCATTTGCGAAATAGACTGAACCAGTTGCAGCTGTTCTCAAGTCAACAACTCACTGATTTATTGATTACTGAATTGTTAATGAAATGCTTAAATTGTGGTCACCATTTGTATGGTTATACAAATTTGTATAGGTAATAGCAACACAGTCTCTTTTTGTTTGTTTGTTAAATCTTAGTTTAGACAAATGGGTGGCTAACTTCTATGAATTCAAACTGTTTCATTCACACATTTGTTTTTGTATTATCTGATAAAGTGATGGACATTCTTGCTTACGTTTTTCAAAAAGACAATGAAAACAGTTTTTTAAATCACTGGTTCATTTATGTAATCTTGCAATGATGTAATGTAATCACAAATATATTATTCAAGCACACAATAATGATGTAAAACACCAATGTTTTACATGTCTAAAGCATATAAAGTAAAACATTTACATAAACAATGCGAAACCATAGAAACTTTTGGTCCCTTCATTCAAGCGTTTGGTTCACACATGCGCATATCAGACGCTCATTGATCTTTGGTCTGAGTCAAACTGTTTCCTCGGTTCAGTGAGTGTTGGTTGAACTGGAGCACTGAATCAGTTCATTCTTCACAGTATCAAATACACCACTATTTTGGCTCATTTCTAGTTGGAGTGACTGTCAGGCGTCTGAAAGTGAGTTTTGATTCAGTAACTTAACGTAGAGCATCTGAGGCTCTGGATTACAGGTAATAATAAAATAATGTTCAGTTTCTTGCACAGGCCAACTGTTTCACTTCATAAGACCTCAAAATATCATCAGGAGCCATGGGTTATTTTCTGTTCCTTGAGCTTTTTTTATTCTCAAAGATGGGCAGCTGCTGACTTGCATTTTATGAATCACCAAGGCCCTCTGTTTCAGCTAAAAATCTTCTTTACTGCTCCACCCAAGAAAAAAAAAAAGGTTACATCTACATCTTGGATGGCCTGAGGGTGAGTAAATTAACAGCCAATTTTCATTGTATTTGTAGATCCACGTATACCAAATAAGGCAAACGTGTAGAGTTATATTCAAGTCAAATTTTGACATGAAGAAGAAAAACTTTTAAATCTGTTATTTTGATTATGAGAGATGAGTTTAGGGGATAAAGAGATTTTGAAATATCAGTGACTGCAGAGAAACTTTAATATACAGACACAACAGATCTCAGCGGCCTATTATTCTCATCGAAGCATCTTTGTTAGGTTCCTAGTAGAATTAGAAATGTTCAGCTGATCAAAGCTAACACTTGCTGTAGTTCTACTACATATATTTATATATATATAAATACTTTTGCAACTTCTGTTTTTGATCTTCAAGTTTTGACCTTTTTGAGGGAGGACAAGAAATATCAAGCAGAAAATGTGTCAACAGCAATGTCTACCCAAATGAAAATCCGTAAAATTAAAGTTATAGATTTGATTTTTATAGCTTAGACTTTAACATGTTTCTCTAATTGATTAGTAACTGTTTCTTTAAAGCATGATAAAATATGATTAAAACATAATGATTTAAAATGCATTTTATGATAAAACCTTTAATATGAGATTTTTACAACATGCACTTTCTAAAAGCATTTACAAATGTGTCTAGAAACAGTCATGAAATGTGCAGTCTTCATCCACATTTAAGCAGCCCTTCATTTCATTCATTATTTCATTAATATTTGTTCAGTACAGTTTTTTTAAATATATACTTTTAAGATTTGAAAGACATTACAAGTGCACATTAAATACCATGTATCACACCTTTTCACTGATACACATTTAATTAAAAAATGGCAACTCAAGTCATTGTATTGTAACTCATTCCCACTGAATTTTAAAACCAAGTGAATCACTGTGTAGATCACTTTTTTGATAGTTGTTACTATCAAAAATTGTTTTATGTATTATGCTGGGTTTTTTTTTTCTGAAAAGTTTGAAATTACAGTTCATTTGAGCTCAAAAGCTGAAAGTGTGGAGCAGAATCGAGTCGTCCCTCCCCCTACTTTCTGAGAGGTCCTGCTGCATTACCTCCCTTGTTTAAAGGTCAAGGTTCAGCTCTTTTTGAAAGACCATGTAAAATCAACAATTAATTACCAATACAATGCGCCACACGTTACAGCTAGACTGCTGACTGGTTAAAACTGGATCTGGTTAGGAGCAAGTAATATGTTTGAGGGTCCTTTTGAAGTCCTTATGAAAATATAGAAGTGTGAGAGTCAAGCAAGACTCAAAAAGCAGTGTGTAACAGATATTTACAATAGTTTAGGAATAATAATATTTACAACAACAAGCAGGCCATAATAAAATCACTGCAATGCCAGGCCTTGAGTGAATTATTGGTTCACTTAAAAGTGGTGACAACAACAATAAAAAAGCAATAATCTGAGTACAGTTCATATAGTAATATAGTTCATAATAGTGCAATTCATTAATTTGGTCTTTTATCTTTTATCTTTTATGACTCAGGCAGCATTTAAACAGGAAAAAACATGTTTTTGTAACTCAAATAAACCTTTAAAACAACACTAAAACAACATAACTAAACATATGCTGTGTTGCAGGGATCCAAATAAATGGGTTGCAATTTCATACAAATCTGTGCTATGTGATTCACATAAAAATAAAATGGTTTGTTACAAAAAAGCAAGCACTGTACAAATGAGATCGTACAAATTCACTAAAACATGTCGTGGGACTTTGTTGAAATATTTGAAAAACATCTGAGTCACACTCAATGTATTTGAGTTTCTAATTTTGCTAAAAAAAGAATGAAAAAACATTTTGCTTTCTTTTGCATTTTGCTTTTGTGAGAAAGTGAAGTGTGTGAAGTGTGTAGAGCACACCACGAGCACGGCTGTAGCTTCTCTCTTCATCAGATCTCCATTACAGCGCTGCACTGCTTATTCGTTAGGACACATTTAAAGCAGCCAATAAAATAACAACTAATTGGCAATCTGCTTAATTAAAAGCAGCCTTTGTTGTCACAGTTACTAAGATAAATGAAATAATCAGCTTAACACTAATGAGAGATTATCTGATTATGGGCTGCTATATATAACAAGCCGACTAATGTTAGAAGAGGGAGACAAAACTGTGCATACGTGAGAGAGAGAGAGAGAGAGAGAGAGAGAGAGAGAGAGACTTTTACAGATTCAGACTGCAAATGAAAACAAATGCAATCAAGACTAACTGGTTTTAAATGTTTTGTGTTGATCTACAAAATTGCAACTTTACCTTTACAGATGTGTAATTACAAGTATATTTAAATACATGAAATACAAACGGCATTAACCAAGATAGAATGTTTGAGTTTTGTTGTCACGTTTAACTGACTGACAGCTTGTGCTTGTAAGTAATTATAGCTGAATACTGATATCAATCTTTGATCATTTTCATAGGTATTATGCAATTACACTTCACTCCATTTATGAAACTTTTCCTGGAGTCCCAGACGTACAGAGACAGAATAGTCTGCACTTTTGCATGACATTATTTGCATCACATCTTTATTCTTCAATACTATAAGCCGTTATAATTAGCGTTTGTAGTGAGAATCGGCATGCAGTGAACGTGGCCTTTAATATGTGTATGTATGTGTAGACGTGTGTGTGCAGTACAGATTGACTGGCATAACGCTCTACTCTGATACACTGAGCTGTTGCTTTGATCAAACTTTCATCAAAAAGCTTTAAACCCTTCCAACAATCAGAGCTGCTAAATATGGACTCCAGTCATGTAGTTTAAAAGGGCAGACACACACGCATATGAACACACACACACATATATATATATCATAGTCTGTGCTATAACAACACACTGGAGTTGGTGAGACTCACATCACTTTAACAGCCGAATGTTCAACATCGTAACATTTCAAGTAGTTCTTATGCTCCTGAACTCATGTTAGCAGTTTAAGATGACACATGCAATGATCTCTAAATGGATCTTTAAACCTTAAAGAGAACTCTAATCCCACATCCTGGTTCCAGCATACATGACAGCTAGTGAATTGCAGTTGGAATCACAGTGAGACTAATGCACGGACTGTGTACAGAATATAGAAACACTGCAAAGAGTCTGGATCAACATGTTCAGTCTGTTACTTAGCAGGTCTACTATTGAAGGGAAAAAAAAGAGAGAGAGTCATAAGGAATTTTAGGAGAAAATACAACTTATACTTAACATGGAACTAAATTCTCTTGAACTAAGAAACATGTTCCTCTGGAATAACATTGTTTCCAGAGTTTAGGTTGGCAGAGTTTGTTTGGTCAAATTTACCTACAGTAAATCAAGATCAGTTCAGCCCTGCGCCACCTCAGTCAGGCTTGCATATTTCTGAAAACCATTCATCACAGCGCTGCTTTGTGTTTCTGAGCTGCAGAGACAGGGATGGGAGGGAAAAAGCTGTAATCAGCTAAAAGTTTCAAAGTTTTTCTGGGAAACAGAAATGCAATCGCTCATCCTCATTTCATACATCTTCATTTATCTTGCTGCTCTTGTGATTTATCTTATCCGTTTTGACCAAAAAAAAAAAAGAAAGAAAAGCATGACGCAGCACAAAAAGAAAATAGTCACTAAAAATACAATCCAAACCATGAAAAACATTGTCCTCTGTCTATCGTCAATTTGTTTTTAAATAATTGTTTATAAATGTTGTCCAAACATTAACCATGATAACTTTCAATTCAATTTAATTATAAAGTTCTTTGTTGTCAAGTCTCATACAGCAAAAAATATATACTTTCAAATATATTTTAAAAATATACAAAAATGGCCAAAAAAAATCTATTTTCTAAAATCTATTTACATAAATATATTTTCTACCAATATATTTTTGGCCACAAAAAAAAAAAAAAAAAAAAGCATTTTCTTGCAACAGAAATACTTTTAGAAATATATTTTGGTATATGATGGTTGATGCAAAATATATTTACTATATCATAAATATATTTCATTGAGCTATACTGTTTTCAAAAGTCTTAGCATATATTTAAAATATATTTTGGTCACAAAATAATATAAATTTTTTGCCATGTAGGGTGATCTAGGTGATCTCCTTACTGGTAAATGTGTCAAAAGAGGCCATCTCCAAGTCTCCATGATGTTCTTGTCTCCATAGATATGGCTTGCGATATGGCCCTCCATCTACGTATGAGATTCTTTGAAATTTTGTGTCTGTTTTACTGTCTGTAAATATTGATCTGAGGTATAATGTAGTAGTAATGCTAATTCTTGCTTTGACTAATAAAAAGTGTGAGAATAAATTCTGATTCTTGCACAAACATTCTGACAGTACATATTATTTGACATATTGTCACAGTGACATTAATTCTTTGAAATACTCTGATGAATGCTTTAATATCTCAAGCTACTCAGAAAACAGTCGCTCTGCTTCCGTATCCTATTTCAAAGCTAAGCAATGTTAGACAAAAGCGGGTGGAATTTTTGATACAAAAGATTTATTTTGCTCTGGAAGTCACGTGGTCTAAATATTGTAATTGACCCCTGGTGTATTGATTTTCCGGGGTGCCTTGGAGCACGTCAGGCTGCTTCCTGCGATATAATAGCCTTAAGGACTCAGAGCCTGAGCAATACATCATCATCTGGGGGGAGGATGATGAGGACCAGAGGGGCTTTTCCTAAACAAGGGGAAGAAGACTTGTCGTTTTAGTAATATCATGTGTTTATTTCAGTTAGTAAGGAATAAAATCACTTTTCTGAGAAAGTGAGAAAGATTGGCACTGTGAGCTTTTTTAACCTGTGTAAAAATGTAAAAATATGTAAACATCCTTAAACAAGATAACTTTATGAAGTTGAGTAGCAAAACTGCATAACTAATTGCATAATTTTATATAGAAATACATATATTACAAGTAAAAGACATTCAGTGATAAAGAAAATATATTAATTTTAACAGTGGAATTGATCTGCAAAAGAGAGCAGATACTGTAAAGATTTTTACAGTTATTATTATTTATCAAATACCATACTGTATAGAACCAGGTCAGCACAATATCCCTCCATAATTACAGTTATGACCATCTAAACGATCACACACACACACACACACACACTCACAGCTTTACGTTTCCCTCAGGGGTTTGGTGTTAATTGTATTTATTGGCCTTCTCATTTTCAGAGCGTCTAATTCAGCAGTGTGAGACCTATCTATAGGCTCACATGTACTGCAGGATGCTGGGATGTGGCTTTGGCTTTTTTTTAATGGTGAAAACACAACTGCTTTGTGCAGGAAGACGCTGGAAACGGACACATGCACACGCTCGCGCACAGCCTCCTTGGAACCAGCTGAGGCTAGTTCAAGATCAATATTCCCCTCCCAGCCCAGCACCATTTAAAGAACCTAATTCAGAAATCCACCTTTCAGCACATACAAGCACCATTCCCCCTGTCTCTGTCCCGCTCTTGTTCATGGGAAGTGTATTTTGAGTTGTGTTGGGATGTGCACATGCAGACAGCTTAGCTCTCGTGAACACATTGCTCACGCAAACCAAACGCCCATTTTTAAAGCGATGCTGAGCACTGATGCTGTATTGTTTTGGTCCATCATGCTGTGATTAACTAAACATATGAGAGCTTGTTTAAAAGAAAAACAATGCTGAGTGGATGTTTGAAAACCTAAAGGGGGGGGAAATTGCAAATGGGATCTTTTAATATTTTTTATTGGATTTATTTATTTATTTTTGCTCTACACAGCAATGCCATTAAATGGAGACTTTTTATGATTTTTACAAAGAAAATCACTCT